>CM054822.1:491965-786912 GCA_028984105.1 Lavandula angustifolia | reverse complement strand
AAAGTCGAATGAAGACTTCACTGATGCGACGATATTTCAAGGACTTCAATGTTGCTCAGAATCACTTCTCCTAGGCCGAGATTCGCACTCTCGACCAAACTCGGGTCCGAAGGTACCCTCCGTTCCCACTCTTCCTCCTCCGATGACTCATCCCGACAATCTATGCTAGAAGGAGATAGAAGAAGAGATTGCAGAATGCCTATATACAGCAGAGGACCGAACAAGAATGTTGAAGAAGACTTGGTGGAGATTAAGGCCTTGAGGAACAGAGTCTCCAAGAGCTACGGCCGGGCCTCTAGAGAAATAGAAGTCGGCTCACTTCCCGAGCGAGCAGAAGTTCAAGAAGAAGCCCAACTGATTTTCTCTCTCTCCTAGCCTAGCTTCATAGTGATAGAAGCCATGGAATTGTAATTTCTCCATCTTATACGACATATCACTTTTTTGGCCTCTACAATCTTCTCATCGTCTTATACGGGGCTTTATTTTATCTTCAAAGACGACCGATCACCTAATCCCGATCGATATCTTATCTTATCCGAACCCTATGCGAATTGGCGCGCTTTTATCCGCTCTTGGAATTATTTCCTCACCGATTAACTATGTTTGTTTTATTCTTCTCGATACTTTGTTAGTACTTGGGGGGAAGAGCTCATTTATGATATAGAGGGAAATTGCTTCTTAGGGGGAACTTGCATCAGTGGACATGATTGATAAATGTCAACTTACATTTGCACGATTAGCTACTAGATGATCTACTCGAACTTTGATACTTGACCTGGTCCCGATATCAATGGGAATGTGCTGAACTTATTTTGTTATGGTCTCGATAAGCTCGATACATGTTAGTAGAATCAGCAATACTATAACTATGTTAACCAGTAGTCTTACGCTCGTCATTTCAAAGACCAACTCCTAATTGCCTTAATTCTGTCTTGGCCTCCGATACATGACTTATTATCGAAGTTTGCTCATATTTTTTACTTGTAATTGCTCGATACTTTCCCCTTTTCACCATCTTAGAATCAACCCTGATATGTTAACCGGAGGATTCCCTTTGTAATAAATACTTTATCTAGTAGCAATTGCTATTAACCTTAGCATGTTTTCTGTGATAGAAGATGGGCTAGGTTTTGGCATCATCAAATAGGGGGAAATTAGTTGGGATAAGGATTCAGTAGATGAATCGATAGATTTGATAGATCCTAAAATCTTAGCTGAATATCGTACCTTCGTATCTATAATAGCTTACTGAAATCAAGTGTTAGGAACTCAGTAGGCTGGGAGTTTATTAGTTGTAGGATTCAATAGAAAAACCCGCACTCGCCCGACGAACTCGGGATCGAAGAAGTCACGTGGGATGAGCCTAACACCACCAGCCGAATTCCGCTCAAGAATATGCCCATGCACCGAATGTCAGAAGAACGTCCGCAGGAAAGTCACCAGCTACAGGCCGAGGATTCAGAGGAGTCAAACCTTGATGTTTGATAATTCTCAACTACAAATCTACCTCGACTAGATAAGCCGACAGCTACCTATTGCTCGCCACAAAAGCTGCTCGGGACTCAAAAGAGTGATAATCTCTACAAAAGTACACCTATCACCAACGTTCAAAATAAGGAGCCGCTCATTGTCGAGCTCGTACGTGCCGTAGATTCCTTCCTCCAACCCGATCTATTCACCACGACAACTATAAATAAGAGAAGTGGCCACATGGCTGCAGACGCCACCAGGAACCCAAGCCATCCACGGGCAAACCTCTTACACACCTCAACGAAGAATCCAAAAGAAGAACTAAAGCGCCCAATTGGCAGAACCCTTTAGCTCATCACTTCCTGTAGAGTTATATCTCGTTGCCTTCTTTATCTAAGCAAGCCTCATCGCCTAGACACTTTAGCTTAGAAACCTCGAGGAAGCCACATCCTTGTAGGAACCGTTCATTTGTAAGAATTTCCTCTTAGTTGGAGAAGACTTAAACTCCTTCAAGTTTGAAACCCCCGTAAAAGTCACTACGACTTAGGTAGAGAATCTTCGTACGCAGATCACTAAGAACTGCTGTGCTTTAAGCTTCAAGTTTCTGCCTGGCTCCATCCAAGAATGCACTAACCGAGACTTGCTCGCATATATATATAATAAGATCCTACTTTGAATCGTGACATAACGTGGGGACCGGGCCATTCCCCGAATAACTGTCAAAATTGCCTGTTGATTTACATTTTCTTTAATTTCTCATATCGGGTGATTCAAAATTGATGCATCATAAAACTTAGGATAAAACCGACGTGCTAACCGAGACGCTTGATACGCCTACCTAGACCTCCGCACACACTCGACACCCAACGATCGTTCGACCGACTAAAGTCCGCAGAGCCCCCCTACATCCGAACCACGCCTCAGAGCAACAAACTCTCTACGGCGACATTCAAATTATAAGGTCGTTCCCGAGTTTCGCTGTGACACGCCGCATGGTGCCCTCCAACGCAAATGGGTCACGACTATATAAAGAGATCATCTTGAAGAGTTCAAGAACGCTCAACACGAACCAACGAGGAACATAAATGATTTGAAGCTTACTAACACATTCTCAAGCACCCTAGAAAACTCATTGTTTCATCCAGTCAATAACTAGAAATCCCGAGATATCCTAGTAGTTCTTCACTCTAGAGTTGTTCCCTGATCTCTTTCTAAGCTAACCTTGTTTGATCTTAACGCTTAGACACCTTGAAGGAGTTCACTTTCAAGGAAACGCTCTTATTGTAAGAACTCCCTTCCTAGTTGGAGATAAAACCCCTTCAAACTTCGATTTGATTCTGCAAAGTTGCTAAGGACTATAACTTAGAAGCGTTCTATCTATGCGGCACGTAACCTTGGTCGAGGCTTGCTTGCATTAATCAACAAGACCTCATGTTCAAACAAGACCATGGAAGTAGGATCTTGCGATCCGAACCACATTAAAATTGGCAACGTATATTTACAATATTTATCCGTATCCGTTGTAAACCGCTTGCAAAATCATACTTTCAATAAAACAATTTGGTAAAAGCGCACTCAGCCAAAACTAGATTTGCTCGCATAAAAAGTTTTTCAAAGAAACGAACTTAAATCGGGCCTACACATTTCCCGCACTCATTCATATACCGAAGCCTTAGCCTCGACTTCGCCGCAGAAAGAGTTCGACCGCCAATCACTCTACCCCGCGATCGGAGTGCTTAATCGGCAACCGAACCCGCTTCGCAGCAAACCCGGGCAATAGACTGACCTTCGTGTTTGAGCAAAAACACGGACTCATGTGTATTCACCTCCCTCCCGGCCCCCCACACACACACACACCGATACTGGCCTCTGACCAACATGTTGGTATTTTGTATAACTGGAAGCAAATTTTATGCCAGATACAATGTGTTTTGTCCCTACCACTATTTTATATTCCTCCTATATGATAAAATATATATTTGCACATGTTATCATTTATCTTGTAGTAAAAGTTAGATTTGTACGCGTGCTCTGTATCAGCTTAAGACAACACAAATCTGGTTGAACCGACAAGATATAAACAGGTTATCACAAGTAGAGAACTTAAGGATAAATCTTATTCGATCCTTGCCAGTAGTTTAGGATAAGTAGCTGCTTGTCTTAGCCATTGTCTTTACCGGTACACTTAAGGTGGTGTAATTGTTTGATCACGCTTAAATGTGTTCTCCTAACCGACCTTAGCCGAGAAACCAAGATCTCGCTAGACTTAGCCGGTAACTTGGTAAGACTTCAACCAGCGATTCGGCTATCTATCACTTGACCTACTATGGTGAACGCCATCGCAATCGGATCTACGTATCCTGGGTGTTAGTAGTTATTTATGGCTCAGTCAGATGTTCACGATCTTGCAAACCGTATCCTAGTAAAATGAGCTGATAATATCCCCCGAGGAACTCGTGGAAGATTAGCACACTAAACCCGCCCTGCTGATTAAGTTCAAGCGTGTTAATAAGGCCGAGTGGTACTACTCGGGAATATAATAAGATGTTAATTAATTTAAGCCGCGATGAGCTTAATTAATTAACTGGATATTTCTATCTTAAATACGAGATCGATTAAGTCTAAAATACAAGTCCTTGCTCAATTTGGGATAAAGTGGGTAAGTCAACATACTGATTCTCTAGTGGAATGAACCCGTGTTTATTAATTAATTTTGCTCAGCCGGCATAGATAATTAATTAATTTGAGACCCCGTTTTATTTCTTGTATTAGATCCCCGATCCGGCCCAATTAGTTGCCTAGTTATTTATTGTCTCTCAAAAATCATTATTAATGGATTAATGTATTTTTACATTATTTAATAATGTTATTTATCCCGAATTAATTGGTCAGCTAATTAATTGATAAATATTAGTAGCCCAACGGATTAATTAATTATATTATAATGCTAATTATGTGGAAGTCCATTAGGAATATAATTAAATTAATGAGCTACAAATATATTAATATTATATCGGCTTTGAAGTCTATGTATTTTAAGATATTTTGTTCATAAACAAAGACACACACATACACAAAATTATACACGTCGTGCGCCAGTCTTGTGAGGAGACAAGATTCTTTATTTTTTTCGCCTCTCGACCACCCGCAGGAAGAAAAAGGCCGGACACGATCGATAATCGACACACGAGCAACAATCAAAGCTGCGACAACATACGAAGGAGGAAGGTATCGTTCTTAACCTTTATTTTCCTTCACAAACACGCCTCTAGCCGAGCTTACTTCCCCTCAACCCCTGACACCGAGTATTCCTCGACCGACATCCGACCGATAAAAGTTAGTCGCCGATTTCCAGATGGACCAGCAATCAGTCGCAGCCCCCGCAGATCAAGGGATGATTATACGAAGCCTTCTTTCTAAGTCACCGAAGAGTGATCTTCTACCGAGTCCTTCCAACCTAACGACTCCAAGATAAACTATCCGAGCTCTGCCGACAGCAGCTCTATCGCGAACCGATGACATGGGGTTCAAGAATCTTAACTTCTTTACCAAGTTCACCCAACAACTTACCCCTTACAAGTGCTTTAGATAAAATAATCTAGAAAGATTAAACAGTTCTAGCCTATTAAATCATGTCGGCTCATTACACACTCGGGAGTTTTGGGATCTTCAACTCCTCTTTAAAATATACAACAATCATTCAACATCGAGGTACCGAATCATCTCCCGACAATTTTCCCCCCCCATAACCATCGACTCATATCCTTAGATAAAATCTAACAACTCCCTCCTAAGGAAGAACTGAACCAATCGTCTCCCGACTCATATCCGTAAAGAAAGATCTTATCTACAATGGACATTTAAATGGATCTCTATCTACTATTACGTTTATTCCTTGTACATCCGTTAATGTTGTCTCCTACATCATCAAACACTAAGAACATGAAACAATCTTCTAAACAAAATCAAACTTATGTATTGGCAATTACGACTATGTCACATTAATCTAAATAAGATCCAAAGGTTGGTGGAATACGGATCATTCGAGTCTCTCCAAGTTGAACCATTTTCATCTTGCGAATCACATTAATTTGTTGGGCCAATTAATTGATAAATAAGTGGTCAGCGTTTATTAATTATATTATGGACCGATTTTTATTATTAAAATGAAGCACATTAGCAATATCAATATTAATGAGCCACAACATTATTAATGGTGTTTTATTTGCAATAAAACCTAACACATTACACACGCGATTAACGTGAGTTTGGAGAATGTAGATCAAAATATTTTTTCTCTCGCTTCCCCGTCCACACTAAGAGAGGAAGGCACCCGATACAAAAAAAAGGTCTAAAACGGATCAATAATCAAAGTTCTACGACAACATACGTGGAGGAAGGGGTAATGGTTTCTTCTAGTATTCTATCACCCACATCCCACTAAAGCATGACCGGAAACCCTCTGAGGTGTTTTCGTCATTAAACACCTTCACTCTATCAACATAGAAAAGTTGTTGCAAGGGCCACAAAGTGTTAGTTAAACACATGCCACATAAGTAAAAGTAAAAAGCATTACCAAAATGAACAAATATACTGTCAAAAACAATGTAGGTCCAGTAAAGGGTTTAAACTCTTTCCAACTGATGTGATTTTTGAACAAAGCTTCGAACCAAATATTGGGCCCCAATCCCAATCTTGAACAGCATTAACATCTTCTAAACAATTAATAATGTAAGGATGAATATAGTTATTCTGTGAGTTTTCAATTAAACAAGCCACAACCATTACCATGAACATCGCCTCGAACAAACACATTGGAAGAATATTCAAGTTTGGAAAGAAGCCTCTCCACTCATCCGAGAAGGGTATGCTTCTCACACTTTCCTAACCGTTCAATTTCTCGATTACCCTTAGGGAAACCGAAAACCCTAAATACATCCTCTTCCCTCTATCTTTAAATATTGTACATCAACCAACCTAATACCATATTTTCTAGGATCAAAAATTCTTCACTAACCAATAACCTAATCTCATGCACACCCTCGCAACTTTCATATCTAACAAATGGTTGATTCCTAAATATCTTACCATGCCCTTTTTGCATAGTATTCATTTGCTTTACTGATTTGAAAAGACATGTTGGACCGACCCTCACTAATAGCCTTGGTAATAAGAGCTTCCGCTTCGGGAGTCAGATTCGAAGTCCCAAAACAATAGCCTTCCCTTTGATGACATACCTATAAAAGATCTTTTATAATCACAAAACCGTCCCAAACAAGCTAAGGTCCCAAACAATCCTAAAGTAGCCCAAACAGCTAATCAACAAATGCAAAACAGTGAATTGAAAAATCAAATGAAAGTGTATTAGAATCGTGAACAAAGTGAATTATTACAAAGTGGTGTATTGAAAAATCAAACGAAAGTGCCTTATAATTTCATACAAAGTGGATTGGAACCCTTAGCCTCAAATCTAAATCTACATGCCAACCAACGAGTGTTCCATCCTCATCAAATCAAACGAAAGTGTCTTATAATTTCATACAAAGTGGATCGAACCCTTAGTCTCAAACCTAAATCTACATACCAACCAACGAGTGTTCCATCCTCATCAAATCAAATGAGATAACAACACCAAATTAAATTAAATTAAACCGTACCAAAGTGAAATCACCAAATCGTGTTATTCCGTGAAATCGGGAAGATGCTCCATATATATGATGACAATATCATATATATGGTATATTACTCTTTCAATTGATGTAGAACGGAAATCACATATCAATTTATCCTAAATAGCAAAACCCAAAGTAAATGGAGGAAACTTACCATTTCTATCCGAGAAAGGTCGCTTAAGCTTGAGTAGACCTCACCCTATAGCGTCGCTCTACATGCTATGCTCAATCACGAGCCGCTTGTACATGCAAAATGACCTTTAAACCCTAAAACGTACTCCTCCGTCCCAAAATTCTTGCCCGCTATTCCATTTTCGGTGGTCACCCCAAAAATTCTCGTCCACTTTCTTTTTTTAGAAATTATTACACACAACTTTTTGTGGCGACCCACAACTTTATATCAATCTACACACAAACTAACAACTCTCCTTAAAAATCGCAAAAAGAAATGTATTAATTTTCAACGTAGTGAGTATCACATTACCAAGTAAAGTGTATTAGTGCGATTCTGAATCTTTTAGTAAATTAATTTAATTATAATCGCTGAATCGATCCAATTAAATTGATCGAGCGATTATAAAATATTTCTAGTTCCTATTATAACAATTGGTCTCAATGATTCTAACCCTATAATATATTTACAACAATCTGTCAAATATTTATAGTTTTTCGCCGACTGACCTTTTCGCCCACTCTTATTTCTCTCTCCTAAAACTCTTGGTGGTACCTACCTCATAGCTGAGAGAAATTAAAAAAAAAAAAAAAAAAGGCAATTTTCCCTCAGCCGCTGGCAGCTGCTATCGGAATTTTCAACACTTAATCGCACCGTTCACTAACAATGGCCGTAAGCTCCTCTTTTTCTCCTGTCTACTTTTGGTTTGCCCCCCTTTTTTTTCCAATTCGTATAATTGATCGGCGTGGTATGCATAATACCAGATCCAAGATTCACCCTACTTGTTTCATAGAATTATTCTACATCATCTGCACATATACATCGTTGCGCTAAACTCATTGGGTGATTTGATTTGATCGATCGATTTGGCAATTTTGTGGATGCAGCTCAGAAAAGCTGTGTTATGGGAGGTTGAGCCTCCGAACATAGTTCGGTATCTGATCGGAGCGGTGATAATGATGTTGGGAGTGGTTTTTCCGGTGGGCTACATGATGTTTCGCAATAAAAGAGTTCCTTCTTCTTCCTATTATTCCAAAGAGACGTAGGTGTGCCTGCCTTTCTCATATTATTACACTTTCTTCCCTCCACCCTTTTCTGGGGAATTTAACTGGGGAGCTGGTTCCGTGATTTTTGGATATGTTTGTTTCCGTGTTAGTCCATTTACTGGGTTATTTGCATTCTAGTGTTGTGTTTTGCACTTTGAGTCCGTAATCTTGTGTTTGTGAGGATTTTGGGTTTGTGTCTGATGTGTTTTATGTCTGAATCCATGTATGATTGGTCGTGTAAAACAATCTGATTTTTCTTGCAGGAACAAGGTTTTGATATAGAGTTGATGTAGATGCCCAATATTAGTATTTGATTCATGGGCAAGGTGGTACAATTTGAATGAAAAGGTGAACATGAATTCGAACTAGCTGAAAATCCTGTACATGTTAAGAAAGTCGAGGATTTTGACGTAAGGAGTTGCTGAAATTGTTATATACTGGTCATATTTCTTAGTGGGATATGATAAATTCCTTGTTTAGGAAGACGTTTAATTCAACTGCACTAAATCCATGAATACAACGCAGTTTGCATTTTTGTTGGTTATGCGAATTATCAAATCATGTTTTCTGTTTGTTTAGACTACTTATATCAAATCATGTTTTCTGTTTGTTGGTAAATGGACATTCTAATAGCCGTGTTTTCCTGTTTGGTTATATTGGTCTGATGATCACTTTCTCTTGCATAGAGTATCTGGATTTGCTAGTGTAACTGATTGCTTTATTTGCTTTTGTTGCTGTTGGTTTATCTATGAGATAATGTTTCATACATATATAACTTACTCAGCATGATCAAAGTGGTGTATAAATCGTAATAGTTCCACTTCTTTTTCTATGTTCTAGTGCAATTAAGCCTTCTTCTTCGTGCACCAAATGCATTTATGAAGATTTGCATCATAATTCTTCTTGGTTGAAAAATAAATGCCTCGTTATTTGTAGAAGTACTCAATCTTTCCCATTGGAGAAATGACACGCTTCCTAAAATGACAAATATTATGTGCACGACATTTAACTACTAACAATTCAAACAATCTACACCACTTAACACTACTTTCTTGATTCTCACGCCCAAAAAGAAACATGCCGTTTCTAGTGGGACGGAAGGAGTATGTGCTAACACAGGATCCATTAGGAAGGAGATAGAGTCAATTCGTCAACTTGACAAATTATATTATTTTGTTAACTAGGGGAATATATGAAATTTGCTCAGTTTATTTTTAGGTTGATAGTTTATCTTTTATATAGTGGCTTTGATCCTCAGTCATTTGTGATATAGCTTGTGTTATATAAGCTTTGCATTTGCTAGTATCTGTTTGAACTTATTTTCTTTGTCAACTGTCGTTCACCTTAGAATTTAATGTTTTGGGATGAGTCATTTGGAGCATTCATTTGTGAAGTCAGTTGCTTCTCATTACATTAGGTCCGAAATTCTTAACTTATAATCCCTATATTGATAATGCATATTCTTTTTATGATACCCTCTTGGCTGGAATAATTCAGAACATGGGTGTGAATATCTGAGATACATAGTTCATTTTGGCTTTTCCAATTTGGATGTATTATATGCAGCTCTGATTCGTAGTGTAGCTTTAGTTTCTGCTTATATCTTGATCTTGGTATTATATTGTGCTTTTAATTTTTACATATGCTATTTTCTGTGTAGCGATAATATTAAAAATGATGAATTAGGAACACTGAGAGCCTCTTAAAGTTTTAGGGGTAAAAATAATTTTAGTTGATTTGCACTTGGTATTTCTGCCGTCATGAATTTTCTCTACTCGTAAATTCTCCTCTTCGCATTAAATGAGTTTCGGCCAAACTTCTGAACATAAATTATGATTACTTAGGTGTTTAATTCTCCAAGGTTTCTTATAATAATTCTGTATCAGATGAAAGTTGATATATATATATATCTATATATATATATATATATATATATATATAAAATATTTTTATTTCCTGACAATCAGCAGCCTATAACTCACATGCGAATATAAATTCTTAGAATCAGATACAGAACCCTGCAAAGAAAATAAAAGGCATTTTTACTTATAGCCATATAGATTAATTTAAAAACAAATCTAGCCTTCCATTATAACAAAACACAAATCTAAACTGATTGACTTTTTTTATCTTCAATCATCACATCACATCTCACCAAATTACGTTAGCAGTATTTATTTTTTCGTTTCAAACGAATAGGACCGAAGGAGGGCCTATGGTGGCCGATGGGGGCCTATAGAAGAATTAAAAATGTTGTCGAAAATAGTAGCACTGAAGTCCATCCCCCGGGGTCTCCTACATGGGCCGAGGCCGAAGCAATTCCATCGCCGATTTTGAGTGTTGCCAAGCGGCCGAGGGACGGCCAATACAAATTTTCGGCCCTTCTAGTCAGCCATCTTGTCTCAGCGCAAAAAACTAAGTAAATGATTGTACTTAGCCACAAAAGTTGACTAAAATAGCTATAAATGTATTTTGTTATAACAAAAGGCTGTAATTGGATTTTATTATAATGCATTTGCTAGAAGAGTATATTTCCACATAAAAGAAATGCTCTACTAGGAATTGAACAACTGTACGTTCAAATCTTAGGTTGATATTCTAACCTACGCAGACGTACAAGACAAATGGCACACTAGCCAAGAAAATTTGTCTAAATACTTTTGATCAATAGCATAAACTTTTACTGTAATACCTAAATAGTACTCCCTCCGTCCCACACATTTAAACGCCTTATATTCTATTTCGCATGCACCCACACAAACGCCTCGTTTCCTAAAAAGAGAAAATAAATCTCTCTCACAAAAAGCTACTTTTTACGTACCCCATTCACACCACTCTCTCTCTTAACACACAAAAATCAACCGCATAAATTACCGCGCACGGAAAAGAAGTAAACCGTGACGTTTCATATGACGAGTGGAGTAATGTTAGTAAAAAATACCAAAAACATAAGAAAAAACAAAAGTAAAATATTCTATTTTCAATATTTATTTTGCTCAAAGTCTATTTTTTCACATCTTTAAATCAATCAATTTTTTTAAAAACACAATATTTTTTTTTCAGTTTTCTAATAATAGAGCGAAAGACATTCTTGTCTCTTAACATACAAATTGATATAAAGAAAAAAAAAATTATGTGTTAAAAGTTGATGACTAGAAAAGAGTTGAAAAGTAGCAAAAGAGCTAGTCTCTACAACTGGTTCCACCTACCCAACGCTTCTCCCATACGGATTCTATCGCCCTTCTTAATACAAAATCGGAACTCAGAAGACTGGGAAATTGGAGCTTGAAAGACTAACACCACTGTTGATCCCATGTTGAAGGCAGCCATCTGCAGCATCAATGGAAACAATCTAGAGTAGATAACCAACTTAAACTACAAATAGGTTAGTCAGTCACATGTTGCACAAGAACTATATTTATATGACACTATGCATATCATCTGTTATGCTACTAAGGACGGGACATACAAAAGCACTAACAATTGCAGATCAATCGCATGCATACTAGTACAAAGAAAATAAGATTATTATTTACAAGATTCATTTATGTTTCCTGAGGCAGGAGATAGACATTATTCAAGTTTAGACAGATCGGCTGAATCCCTATCATACCTCATCTCCTTTCTTAAGGAGCACTCCTCTGCCTTGAGGTTCATACAATCGCTCGTCTGGGGGCAATGACTGCACAAGTTTCTTTTGGGGCTTATTTGTCCTCAGAGTTGGTTCGATAAAAAAGCTGTCATAATGTGGATACTATGTTAGCATTTCATCTTAAAACAGAAAATTCTTACATTGATGGTTTTTCTAGGACTAAATTTAATTTCTCAATTCTGACTCATATTGCATGCTGAGACCAAAGGCTAATTTGCCAACCACCATATGAGATATTGTAAAGACATGCGTGCATCATGAATAATCCTAGTCTTTTAAATGTCATATGTGAGACATGCGTGCATCATGAAGTGAGAATGAGCTAAACGGCAAGAAAACTAAATGCACACCGAACCCCACCCTTCATAGTCATTTTTGTATTGTGATTGATCCTAGCATCTTCACTGATATTAGAACATTTTCCTTTTTTGGAGGGTTCACGCAATAGAGCAATTAGGTCTGCAGAACCACTGTATTAAGAACATTCAGAAAAAGAAACAATTGTAATAAGAAGAACATATTTACTTACTTCGCTTAAAAATAAATAGAAGAGGGGGAAGATTTTATGATGCTCACTAATCAAATTAAGGATTCCCCAAATGATTTCAATCTCAATCAGATGCAACAGTAAATAACTAAGAAATTTATGACCATGGAAGGTAATCTGAACCTCAATGGAACCAATATTTGTTGCACCAACTGCTGCCATAGCCATATAACCTTCTTGCCATTGACCTTCAAGCACTACCTGGTTATCATGATTGGATGTAAGCAGATTAGGATGAAAAGTACAAATAAAATACAAATATAAGGTTTCAATAAAAATAACTAGCAAGAAGGCATTAGAGTAATCAATGCACATTTATGCAGTTTGCGATTATCCTATTGCCTTCTCAAGTTCAATAAGTAAAATCAATAATATTTCCCCTGAAATAGACATAACGAGAAAGAAGACTATTGTGAAACGTCATTAAAGAAAACAAGAGGCAGGCATTTGACTACTCCATAAGCTCAAGTTGTTGATTGATAGTTCTGATTGGAAGAGTTTAGATCCAGATATTCAGTTGGATAAAATAAGATTCAGCAAATGTTGCCAGTGTTTTTGAAATTGCTGAACACAATAATATCCTCTACTAACTCCACTAACTTTGAACTATTACAAGCATAGTAGGACCAAAGAACAGATACAATCCTATTTTTCAAGAAGATCCAAAATTGCAGAAATGAATAAGCATCTTCAACAGTAGGCCAAACACAAATCGAACCGGAATGGCTTCTAGGTGGTGCCACACCGAACCCCCAATTAACATGGCGGCAGTGATGATGATGATGATGATGATGAAAATTTAAAAGAAAATACACAAATAAATTCTGTCTTTGGTCAGGATTACCCTTTCATTTTCAACATACAAATTTCTGATAGTTCTTGTTGCTCGCTCGCTCACTGGGAAAAGATGGCCTGCATACAAGGAACAGGGGATGGAATTAGAAAAAGTTTAATGCATGATAGTGTCAAGTATCAAGAAATTCATTGCTAGAAAAACAAATATTCAAGAACTGTCATTCTAAATTAACTATTTGCAATTAATTGCAGCACATGATATTATATTTGCATGTTTATTGACAATAAGCTGCAAGCACACATCCCTAACATGAGCAAAAAGCCAATGACTAAATGATTATAGCTTGCCTGTGAAATGCCGACGAACAAGAAGATTCCAATCAACTGGCGCATGTATTCGATGGTAGTCTCCGGGCTTCAAGTAAATTACACAGTAGAAGAGGCCTTTCAATGGGCTGCGCAAATTGAAAATGCCATAAGTCCAATAGCTCAGGCTTCTGGTTCTAATGTTCTTTTTTTTTTTTTTCAGATCTTACTCGGTTGGGCTTCCTTCCTATTCAATGTGTTATTCCTATGATTATGACTATGGAGGACATGGCATCGAAAATAATCAATGATGGAGAAAAATATCATATTGACAGAGGAATTATAATTCAAACAGTGTTATATGCTTTAACTACCCATGTTTCTCTCACTTGCCAAGACAACTCCACTATTTGTAGTTATACGTGAACTTTTCTGGAGCTGCATATATTAGTAACTGTTCCAAATCCCAGATTAGTTTTATCGTAGTAAATTATCCCTGAATCATAAACAACCAAAAATGCACTTCAACTTAAACCCAAAGCTGAAAATGGTCTACAGGCACAATCTCACTTGTTATGATGTAAAATATTGCTTCAAAGTTCAAACTATTACAATATTTACCAGGATGATGCAGTATCTCTAACTTTAGGGGAAGCTAAGGAAATACTCCACCAGGACTTCTGGGTCACGCCTCTCACAGTTTTCACTTCGCTGCCGCTATCTTCATCAGCATTTTCTGCAGTTATCATGGGAAGAAGCGAGTTTGCACCAAGAAGGGAAGAAGCCGAATAAGAACATCCTTTTACTTGCTCAATCATAGCTCCTGGTCCTTTTAGCTCACCAAATCTCAGAATTGTCCCATCTACAGGACTGACCTGTAGCATTAATAAAATAAGAACACAGTGATCAAGTAGCTAGGGAATCACACAGGTACTACTGAATGAATTAGATATATCAGAACTTGTTACCAGTTACCAGACAATATGGGCCAGAATCGATAGGCCTCGAGCCTTCTTTCAACTTGCGAACAAAAACTCCCTTAGGGATGCATATTCTTCCAGAGGTAGTTGAGTTTCTCCAATATCTAATGAACCCAAAGAAAATAATCTTCAGCGGTTTTTACTTGGATTATTTCTTTTAGAAACCTATTATCTAATTCAAATTTAATTCAAGAGAATGTTAACACCGATTAGAAAAACGTACTAGAGTGAAAAGCTCGAGCCCATGCTTTAAATACATATGGTCGCAGCGAAATAGGAAGTTCCTGATTAAGGATTCTTTTAGCACATAACTACCTCCCATACATCATATGCTCATCAAATATCGTTATACTCACCATACCAGCCAAGGAGCCCCAAAACCTTGAAATAGCACGCAAGGGTAGCAACCTCAAGAATCTAGCCTATTACCAATGAGAATCTTGGCATAAAATCATAAGTTGGACAATATTTATGTAACCAGAGCACCTAAAAGTAAGTAAAAATGAAGAATTTACCTTCACATCTGGGTGGAACACTAATTCAACACCTTTAGACCTGGCCTCTTCAATCTAGTCGTCAAACATTTGAAAAGATAAGACACAAGAACAATATAGTAAGAGATTTTTTCTAGAAGAACAATAAAATGAGTATGACTTGACATTAAAATTGTAGAAACAACGATGACCCAATGCAATTTGGAACCTGAAAGTTCAGGCAAAATAAGAATGCAGGAGTAAAGGAGCTAGTACAATCATGCAACATTCCAAAAAAGTAGCTTCCATCATTGAAACCCGAGAAACATACAGAACCTATGACAATGTTCTCTCTCGTTCGTCACCCTTTCTTCCGCATTTTCATTTCATTCATAAAGTTGAATTCTTTTCGCTCTGCCATAATGTACCAAGTTTAAGTTGTCTACTTATCCCCCCCCCCCAACACACACAGTCTTTTCAAACCTTATTCTCTGAATGTGCATGAGATGCTACAAGAGAAGCAAACCATTTCATATCCAGAAGCAAACATGGCAATACATGTAACAATTTTTCCACTCAGTCAGCACAGAATATCATACTTCATGCGCAGGAAAGAAAGAAAAAGCACACCAATCGTGAAAATGTATATTATAATGTAGCATATTATTAAAGCTAGTTCTAAAAAAATTAAAAACAATTTCCTTACAACGTCTCAGATGACAAGCATTATGCACTGATTTACCTTCCTATCATCATATAGACGGCGGATATGGAGTGCACCAAGCATAAGTATGGTGGCCAATGTTGCACCAGGCACTAAGAAAGAATTACCTGCAAATAAAAGAATGGTTCTGTACTGTATGTAACTTTGAAATACAGCACAACCACATAGCTTTCTCCGTGTAAAAATTTCGGACTTATACATTTCTGATTGATAGTGTTTCTTCCTTCCTACAAATCCAACTTCGATAAAACTTGAATAACAATAAAATTAGTGACAAATCATGCTAAATACGAATCCAGCACCAAGTAGAGATACGCGATAATTCCTTATGATTTTAATATATTGGGAAATAATCTGCAGTATACCCTCGGTACTTATTTAATTTGTTTTCATTTTTATGAGCGTCAGTAATCGCAAAAAAGAATAAAAAAGTTGAGTGTTATCGTACCCTGTGAATCCGCCGTCCTTGCCACCGCCGCCGCCGCCGAAGGAAGCTTGCGGCTGAGAGTGTCGGGCCTTGCGAAGAAATGTGGTAAAATGAAATCCTCGCTGGTGATAGAGCCTGTTATAATCCACCAATGGAAAAGTTGAACTCCATTTCGCCATCTGTACCTTTGTCCCCTGCAGCGGCGCGTGAGAGGAAGTTCTCGAATTTGCTCCGAGGTTTTGTCCAATTAAATATATAATCCCTCCTCCAACTGTAATAGTCCAATTCCTGATTTCAATTTTGGACTGGGCTAACTCCGTCAGAATTTATTAACCAATGGTTATAACGTGGTTAGCCGCTCATGATATTTGCAGGTTGGAGCATAAATGAGGGTTACTCAGTCTCAAAGTGTACATATTTCGATAATAATTGTAGGTTACACTTATCATAATAAAAAAAAAAAAATAAAAAAGACTAGAGGAGGAGGCAATGGTCCCCGAGACGAAGATAGAAAAGTGTGAATACACTTCAGCCCAACTTTCAACTCAAAAGCGAAAATTAGTCCGGTATTGCGTATCGGCCGAATGGATTCAAATTTTGCCAAGTGAACTTCCGATCGCTTTGGTAGAGTGATTTCAAGACACGCTCACTAATTGAGGTCAACAGATAGACGGCTTAGTACAAAAAGTTGTGCAGTAATAGTGCAGGTTCGATTTTAATCTGTTCTTTGCCGAAAACGCTTGTTAACAAACCGCTTTGGGCCTATGCCATGCGCTGCCTTAAGGAAAGTTTTTACCGAGAATCCAAAACTTGTATGATTTTTCAAAAGCGCTTGTATGCGTAATGAACATTAAGCAATAAAAAGCAAGAAACTACACATAGATTTTTGGAATGGTTCTGACATGCAAGATCCTACGCCCACTTTTCTATTTTCAAGAAGGCTTGCTTTAGATTATACCGAGCAAGAGCCTCTAAATGATCCGAACACATCACAACTTGTTATAATCTTAGTTACTTTACAACGGGTTTCAAACATGAAGGTTCGGTAGCTTTTTCCAACCACGGGGCGAGATAGCTTCTACAATGTGCTAACAATTCTATAAATGAACTCCTTGGTTTCTAAGCTTGTTATCTAACAATGTTGTCTTAGAGAATAGAGAATCGAACTAGATTACTCTAGGAGAATAACTATATCAAATGTTATCGGCTCAAGAGTTATTCGCTTTATTTGCTTTGAGTATGTTAGAGTCTGGACGCTTGAATGCCTTGCGTGATAGAATATGAGAAGAAATCTATTACCTTTCCTCCACATATGTCTGAAGAACTTTGATTATCGTTTCCCTTGCTGAGACATTTTGGTATGTGTCCCGTACATCTCTTTCTTCCATGTGGACGTAACCGAGAGAAAAATAAATTGGATTCGCTCTCTCTAACTCACGTCATCCCTATGAATGGTGTGCATCCTAGTTCTCGTTTTCTCCCGAACTTATATATAATATAATGAATAAAATTATACTATAATTGTGGCCCATAAGTAATTATATTGCTAACGAGTTTCTAATAAATTAATATTCAAAGCCCATAATATAATTAATAATAGCCTTAGTCCACTTATATATCAATTAATCTGGCCCAACTAATTAATTCCAACATAAATAATTTTAATATTATTAAATAATGTACAAATACATTAATCCATTAGTAATAATTTTCGAGAGAGAGCAGAATAAATATTTGGGCATCTAATGTGGACAGCATCGTAGATTCAATACAAGAAATAAAGTCGGGCCTCAAATTAATTAATTATCTACGCTCACCTCAGAGAGCAAAATTAATTAATAAACATAGATTTATTCTACTAGATAATTCGTAGCCGACTTACCCATTTATCCCAACTTAAGCAATTGAACTTGTAAAAAAAAAAAAAAAAAAAAAAAAAAAATTTAAGACTTAATTGGATCCCCCATATTTAATTAACAAATAAAAATTAATAATTAATTAAGCTCACCAACAACTTAAATTAATTAACATTTTATTATATTCCCTTGGGAATTAATACTACCCCGGACCCTAAATTAAACACCCCCAACTTAATCAACCGACAAATTCATTCCTGATCCAGGATTTCCTCAGGGAATACTATACAAGTCCCAATTAGAAAAGATAACGGCCCATTACACAAGAAGACATGAAAAATAAATATAAAAACAACGGAGCTACAAATAACTACTATTATCCAAGATACGTAGATCCAATCGCGATTAAATTCACTATAGTAAGTCTTAGCAAGCTTAAAACCAAATTAAGTGATCGAGATCTTTAGTTCAGTTAGGAGAACGCATCTCATTGTGGTCCATCAAAACACCACCTTCAATGTACCGATATAGACAAGCAGCCAAGAGATGCCACCTCTTATCTAAACAGCTGCTTAAACCGACAACTTGTCCTTAAGTTGTCTCTACTGTGATAACTATTTATAACTTGTTAGCTCAACCAATTGTGCAGTTTTCTGTGATCTACAACACACTATACAATCTAACTCTTATACAAGATAAATGACCAACATGAACGAATATAATTAATCAGATAGGAGAATAAAAATGTTGAAAGGAAAAACACAGTGTATACAAGCAAAAAAGTTGCTTCCAGTATACAAAATTACAACAATTCTCCCACTTATACTAAAGTAAACTTTTAATATATAATGTGTCAATTCCAAAATACTAACTAAGCTATCTATCACTACTTCTCCACTTATACAAAAGTTTCTACAATCCTAAGTGGGGGACATCTCACACACTCCCAAGCCACGAACATGCTTCGCGAAAGCTGGTATGTGCAAGCTCTTCATGAAATAATCAGCTAGACTGTCAGTAGTTCCGATCTTGTCTACCAAAACATCACCTCGGTTTACGAAATTTCGTATCATATGGTACTTCTTGTCTATGTGTTTAGACGCCTTGTGGGATCTGGGTTCCTTTGAATTTTCCATTGCACCAGAATTATCACAATAAATTATGATAGTCTTAGGCAAATTCAGAACAATATCAAGATCCAAGACGAAATTATTGAGCCAAACTGTCTGTTTCGAGGCTTCTGAAGCAGCCATATACTCTGCTTCCATGGTTGAGTCTGCAATGCATTTCTGCTTTGCACTCCTTCATGAGATGACTCCACCTCTCAAGGTAAATACATAACCCGAGGTTGACTTATTCTCGTCTCTGTCAGATTGGAAATCCGAGTCTGTATAACCCAATGGTACTAGACAGTTTGACTGGTAAACAAGCCTATAATATCTAGTCCGTTTAAGGTACTTGAGAATATGCTTAACCGCAGTCCAGTGCTCTTTTCCAGGGTTAGACTGATATCTTGAGACCATGCCTACGTGTTGGGTTATGAGTCAGTAGAAGATACTCAGCATGTTATCGGGTAAAAGAATATTGGGGGAAATCGTAGTTTTCACTATGGAATTGAAGATCCCAAAACCCAGCTGATATCAGTAGTATAGTATCGACAGGAATAGCTGATGTATAGGCTAGACTATTTTTGATTTGTTTATCTTTGTGTCTATGTCCTATACGGGGTAAAATGTTGGATTGATCTTCTGTCGAAGTTACTTTCCAGAACCCCCACGTCATCAGTGTAAGAGCTTGCGTTCTTAAGTCATCAGCTGATCTTCGCCTCGCAGAAGACATCTTATCACCGACATACATCGCCAGTAAGAACCCTATGCAAGCTCAGTACCTTCGCAATCATCAGCTGACCATACTCAAGAGAATATCTCTTGTCAGCCGACTCAGACGAAGAAGGCAGAGACTGCTTCAAGTCTACTGTATCCACAGGAAACGACCCAGTTGTTAAAAGTCTTTTCGAAAGTCAGTAGAAGACCATACGAGGATTAGGGAGAGTCAACTCCGATGTCTGACACAATCTCACCTACCACAAACCTCGACCAATGAGAAGCCGTCAACGCTATATCTGCTCTGACCAACTAAAGCTGCTCTCATGTACACTAACAACAACTCTGCTGCAACAATTCAAATTTGTGGCCGTTTTCTTTGGAAGTTTGTGACACGTGGCATCGTCCTCTCCAACGGACATATGCCTGTTTCACAACTATAAATAGAGAAGAAAATTCGAGCTCCACGCACGGGATATCAAGGGAAAATGCTCAAGCTTTCAAACAACTCTAGCGCATTCAAGATCAATCCAGCGAAGAACTTGCCCAATAGAATATCATTAGTTCTTCTCTCTAGAGTTCTTTAGATCCCTCTTCTCTAGCTAAGCTCATTGCCATATCTATAGCTTAGAAATTCGAAGGAGTTCACCTTTAGTGATTGTTCTTATTGTAAGAACTCCTTCCTAGTTGGAGATAATCCCCTCCCCTTCAAACCTCGGTTTGATTTGTAAAGTCGCTAAGGACTATAACTTAGAAGGGTCTGTCCAGTGCATTCCTTGCTGAGGCTTGCTCAGATAAATCAACAAGACCTCCTGTTCAGCAGGACCATGGACGTAGGATCTTGCGTATCCGAACCACGTTAAAAATTGCTTGTATTGTTTACTGTTTTATTGCATTGCATAAAAACTGTTACAAAATCATATCTTTGCATAAAACGTATTCTTAAAAGTGCACTAGCCAAAACTACTTGACTTGTGAAAATCACGTTTTCAAACTGAGACGAATCTCCGGGCCCCACACTAAGGTTTATCGACTGAGTCTCAACGACGGACAAAAGTCAGTAGGAGAGCTCAATAGTTGACTCACTCTGTGACCCGCGATCGAAGGTTCTTATTTGGCACTGTTCATCAGTCGCACCTAACAGCTCAGCTGTCCTTCGGTTTGAGAAAAAGAGCAGTACTCAGGTGTATTCACCCGCCCCCCCCTCTACACCTGACTCTCGTCTCCGGACCAACACTACGTCATATGAGATATCTGGTCTTGTTGGGTTATGAGTCAGTAGAAGATACTTAGCATCTATTAGGTAAAATAATATTTGGGAAATCATAGTGTTCATGCTATGGAATTGAAGATCCCAAAACCCAGCTGGTATCAGTAGTGTAGTGTCAATAGGACTAGATGATGTAATAGGCTAGACTATTTTTGATTTCTTTATCTCTTGTGTCTAAGTCCTGTACGGGGTAAAATGTTGGACTGATCTTCATTAGGAAGTTTACTTTCCGAAACCCCACGTCATCAGTGTAAGAGTTTGTGTTCTTAAGTCTTCACCGATCTTCGCTCGCAGAAGACATCTCATCGGCCGACGTACATCGGCAGAAGAACCTTCTATTCAAAGCTCGCATACCTTCAGCCATCACCGACTACACTCGCAGAACATCTCTATCGCCCGACTCAGACGAAGAAGACAACGACTACTTCATGTCTATTATATCCGACAGGAAACGACCCAGCTTTTAACTTCATTCGAAAGTCAGCAGAAGATCATACGAGGATGAGTGAGAGTCAACTCCGATGAAGACCAATGTCTGACATATCTCACCTACCACAAACCTCAACCAATGAGAAGCCGTCAACGCACTACCTGCTCTGACCAACTAAAGCTGCTCTCATGAACAGTTATCAACAACTCTACTGCAACAATTCGAACATATGGCCGTTTTCTTTGGAAGCTTGTGACACGTAGCATCGTCCTCTCCAACGGGCAAATGTCTGGGTCACGACTATAAATAGAGAAGCAAATCCGAGCTCCACGCACGGGATATCAAAGGGACAAAAATGCTCAAGCTTTCAAAACAACTCTAGCGCATTCAAGAAATATTCAGCGAAGAACTTGCTCAATAGAATAGCTTTAGTTCTTCTCTCTAGAGTTTCTTTCTTTAGATCCCTCTTCTCTAGCTAAGCTCAACGTTCATATCTATAGCTTAGAATCTCAAAGGAGGTCACTTTTAGTGATTGTTCTTATTGTAAGAACTCCTTCTTAGTTGGAGAAAATCCCCTTCCCTTCAAACTTAGGTTTGATTTGTAAAAGTCGCTAAAGACTATAACTTAGAAGGGTATGTCCAATGCACAGATACCTTGCTGAGGCTTGCTCAGATTAATCAATAAGACCTCCTGTTCAGCAGGACCGTGGACGTAGGATCTTGCGTATCCGAACCACCTTAAAAATTGCTTGTTTCGTTTACTATTTTATTGCACTGCATACAAACTTTTTACAAACTCATATATTGCATAAAACGTATTCGAAAAGGTGCACTAGCCAAAATCTTTTAACTTGTGAAAATCACATTTTCAACTAAGACAAATCTCCGGGCCCTACACACTTATCCGCACTAAGTCTTCGACTGAGAATCAAGCACTGACAAAAGTCAGTAGGAGAGACTGGGTAGTTGGCACACTCTGACTCGCGATCAGAAGGTTACTATTTAGCACTTGTTCATCGCAGCAACGCATGTGTCACCGTCCTTCGCGTTTGAGAAAAAGAAACAGTACTCAGGTGTATTCACCCCCCCTCCTCTCTACACCTGACTCTCGTCTCCGGACCAACAATTGGTATCAGATCAACGGTGTTCTTCTGATCATCGGTTCTGAAACTACTGGTCTTCTCGAATATATCCTGAAAACATTTTTTTTTCTGCACCAGCATCTCTTTATACATCCTTATACTCTTACCCATAATGTCTGATATGTTAAGTATTAGGATGGTGTCGATGTTCTCCGTAGAGAACTATACGATATGGCGCATAAGAATGGAGGCGCACCTAACATCGTTGTATGACAGCATGACGGATGTCCTTGAGACAAGACGCATCATTCCCATGATCGACAGCGTACAATTTGTTGTTGCGGGAGGTGTAGGAGCACAGACTGGTGCCAAAGTTGCAAAAGACAAATTTGCCTTCACGCCAGAAGAGAAAAGGCTGCACAACCTCGATCGAGTTGTGCGGAATGTAATCCTGACTATGCTCAGTGATTCACATCTCGGGAGGGTGCAAGACTACAAGACGGCAAATTAACTTTGGGATGCCCTGGCTGTACTGAACCAAGGAACCCCGCAGATCAAGGAAAATAAGCTCGAGCTAGAGCTACAAAAGTTCGATACTTTTGCCATGGAGCCCAACGAGACCATTGAAAAGCTCAGCGTTAGATTTACCAATCAGATCAATGTGATCAACGGGCTGGGAAGGACGTTCACCAACAAAGAGATGAGCACGAAGATCTTGAGAGCGCTACCTCGACTGAAGTGGTTTCCTTTTGCTACGTATTTACGTCGCTCAGATCTTAATGCTCTAACTCATGATGTTATCTTTTCAGAATTAAAGACGGAGGAATTTGAGCACAGCCTACCCCAACGATGTTCCAGCGCTCTAGCTGACACACAGATAGATCATGCTTTCAAAGCAACAGTCAACAAACCTGGAGCCAAACCCATTTCTTCCAGCAAGGCAGTAGCCACGATAGATGCAAAGTCCTCTGAGATATCTGCTACTGACCAGCTTGCACTTATGGCTCTCAAATATCAAAGAGAAAAGAAGAGAGTCAGAAAGCTGAAGAAATACCACAGAGACTCTCCCTCATGTTAGAAATAATATCGAAAAAGGGAAGAATCTAAACCTTCTACTGATTGCAGGAACACAGAACCTGCTGTTAGTCCATCCAACGACTCAGCTAGCAAATGCAGCAGAACGTCTGTATGCTATAACTGGAAGAAGAAGGGACACTATCAGTACGATTGTCCCGAACTCTCGGCTGCTCAAAGAGCAGAACGATAGGCCAGACGCGAGAAATTTGCCCGAAGGAGGCAGGCCTACATTGCCGGAGAGATATCCGATAACTCAATCGAGGAAGATACATTCATGTATTCTTCTGAAGACGAAGCTACATTTGTCGCCGTTGAGATCGGAGAGACAGATCCTGAATCATCTACAGAATACTGTCTGATGGCCGGAGAAGAGGCTGAGGTAAACTCTAAACTTAATATAACCTCTTCTTCACACAGCACACACGACACGTGCTCGGTCACAGATGAACCTCTAGACGTGGTACAAGCATACAATGATCTACTAGAGGAGCAGATTCAACTGAGCAAAGAATTCAGCAGAACCATTCAGGAACTGGAACAGGTAAAGGTTGAAAATCAGAGACTTTCTTCTGATTGTCAGATCTCTACTGATTCGGAGAATCTGGTTGTGAGACTCAAGGAAGAGATTAAATCTCTTATGACTAAGTCTCAGCTTCAAGAAACTCAGATATCAGTTCTGACCAAGGATAATTTTGAGAAAGATACTGAGATAGCCCGACTCAGTTAGAAGCTCGCAGAAGTAGAAAAGGATTATGAATCACTTCGGAGAAGTGATGAGGTCTGGCGAGAACTGATGACTGAACAGTACCTAGGAGCTAAGGAGAAGTTAGAAAGTATGCTCAGAGCTCAAAGGCCAACGGTCATGAAAGAAGGACTTGGCTATACTCATGAAGCTTCCACTTCAACATCGAAAAGCTCAGAAATGCTGGCTGATAGGTTCGTCAGAGGAAAAGTTCAGGTTACTGAATCTACATCTCAGGCAAAGAACAAACAGAAGATGATTGCACATCAGTCGAGCAACAAGAAGCAACTGACCAGAGGTTCTAGCCCTAGGACACCACGATCAATTTCAGGGGGAGCCAAGAAGGTCAGATGGGCAGAACAGTACGGTGAACCGCTATATGAGCATCCAACACAGTATGGTTCGTACTACTATGAGCCCAGGGTCAGGAGGAGCACACAGCCAAAGAAAAAGAAAGCTCTTGAACCCAAAACTGCCAGAAAGTCAATATCTCCAAGTCCTATGGAGAAGAAAGCTGACAAGGTTCAGAAGAAGAAACCTCAGACTTCTAAGGTCCCGAGACAGATCTGGGTTCCGAAATCACCCACTAACACTTAAGGACCTAAACTGAACCAACGGGTACCTAAAACTGTTTATGTTTTGCAGGTGCATAAGGACCCTTGGATTGTGGAGAGCGGCTGTTCAAGACACATGACTTATCAAAAAAGCCTGCTGACCAACTACGTACAAGAAGATGGTCCCAGAATTGAGTTTGGTGACAACTCTAAAGGCTATACAAGGGGATATGGAACACTGAACATTGGGACTGCATCAGTTCCAAGAGTAACATATGTTGAAGGACTTCAACATAATCTCTTTCTCGTCACCATCCCGTGATAATCGAATGAGAGTTATCTTTGACGCTGGTTTCTGTGATGTTGTTGACAAATCTACAGGAAAAACAGTGTTATCAGGTTCGCGGAGGAAGAATATATATGTTGCAAATTGGAAAACCGCAGAACCTGAGGCTTGCTTACTTGCTCAAACAAAATCTAGTGACAAGGCAGGATGGTTGTGGCATAAGAGACTCAGTCACCTGAACTTCAAGACTATGAACAAGCTAGCCAAGAACTCTAAAGTCAGAGGACTTCCCAATGAATCGTTTATCAAAGACAGAAACTGTGAAGCATGTTTGAAGGGAAAGCAGACAAAGAACAACAATCCACCAATTTCGTCACCTTCTACTGATGGAATCCTTCAACTGCTACACATGGACTTATTCGGGCCAATCTCTCCAGTGACTATAAGAGGCAAGAAGTATGCCCTTGTCGTTATTGACGACTATTCAAGATATACGTGGGTCATCTTCATAGCCAACAAATCTGATGTCATGAGTGAGTTACCAAAACCGCTGAAGAGGCTCAGTGTTGAAAAGGACATCAAGATACAGAGAATTCGCTCAGACAGAGGAACTAAATTTATCAACTCAGTAGTAAAAGAGTACTGCGAAAAGGAGGGAATCAAGCACGAGACATCAGCAGCTCGCACCCCTCAGCAGAACGGACTTGCTGAACGTAAAAGCATAACACTTAAAGAAGCAGCAAGAACACTCCTAGCAGACTCTGGACTACCCTCATAGTTCTGGGCTGATGCTACTGACACCGCCTGCTACACTCAGAATCGCTCACTGCTTACACAGCAACACATGAAGACACCTTATGAACTATGGAAAGGGAGAATTCCTTCTATTTCTCATTTTCATATTTTTGGTTGTCCTTGCTTTATCCACAATAATGGGAAAGATCATTTGAAGGTCTTTGATAGCAAATCTGATCAAGGAGTATTCTTAGGATACTCTCGAGTCAGTAAAGCTTTCAGAGTCTTTAACTATCGGACTCTCTGCGTGGAGGAAAGCCCTCATGTTGTCTTTGATGAGTTTGTTACTGAGGATAGGAAATCTAAGAAGACAAATACTGAAGATGTCAGCAACAAGCTACAGGATCTCGCATTAAACGACAAAGCCGAAAAGATCTAGCATCGTTGGGATGATGAGTCAGACGATGAGGAAATTCAAACCCATCACACATGCAATGTAGCTGACCTGGTTGATTCTACTAAACAGAATCAACATCAGGTAACAACGGTCGATGAGGAAGCCCCAAAGTGGTAATCGAGACCTCTATCGAGAATATAAACTCGGTGGGGAACAACTAATGTTCCTAAGCTAAATGCCCCTGAACCTGGAAACTCAGTAGATCCCAACCTTCTTACTAAACTGCTGCAGTCACAGAACAGTACTACTGAAATACCTAACACTCCTGTTGACTGTGCAGAAGTAGTCTCAGAAGAAGAAGCCAGACTCAGACGTTCATGGCTCGACGCTCATTCTTCTGATCTTATTATAGAAGATCCATCAGCAACAATCAGGACGACATCTAGATTAAGTCAAGGAGAAAACTCGCTCTATTATTGTTTCTTGTCCATAGAAGAAGCTCAGACAATAGAGGATGCACTCAACGATGCTGACTGGATCATTGCCATGCAAGATGAGCTGAACCAGTTCGTTCGAAATGAAGTTTGGGAGCTTGTTGACAGACCTAGACATCAGCACGTGATTGGTAATAAGTGGGTCTTCAAGAACAAGCGAGATGAAAACAACGTCATTATCTGAAACAAAGCTCGACTTATTGCCAAGGGATACTGTCAAGCAGAAGGAATAGACTTTGATGAAACGTTCGCTCCAGTCACCAGATTGGAAGCTATTCGTCTGTTCCTAGCCAATGCAACACATCAGAGATTCAAAGTATATCAAATGGATGTTAAGTCAGCGTTTCGAACGGCGCATCGAAGGAAGAAGTCTATGTAGAACAACCACCGGCTTTCAAGCAGGGACATCGAGTGTACGGGACTTCTGGAAAGCATCTGTATGGGTTAAAACAAGCACCCGTGGCTTGGTACGATACCCTATCGGACTCTCTACTTTAGAAAGGTTTTTAGAAGGGGACAAGTAGATCGTACCTCGTTCAACATAAAGTCGGGAGATGACATCCTATTGGTGCAAATCTACGTGGGACGACATCATTTTCGGTTGCGTAAACGTGACTATATGTCAACAATTCGAGAAAATGATGAGGGGAGAAGTTTAAGATGTCTATGATGGGAGAGATGAACTACTTCCTTGGATTTCAAGTAAAGCAATCACCCGAAGGAATATTCATCAATAAAGCCAAATATACTCGAGACCTCCCGAAAAGATTCGATTGCGACTCAAGCAAGCTACCAAGATCCCCATGAATACAAATTTCAAAATCGATCTAGACAAAGAGGGAGCTTTCGTTAACTCTACCGATTATAGAGCTATTATTGGTTCTTTATTATATTTAACAACAAGCGCATTCGATATAACTTATGCTGTAGGTGTATGTGCTAGATTTCAAGCGAATCCCAAGCGAAGTCATATGGACTCAACAAAGAAGATTCTGCGATATCTAAAGGGAACACCTGACGCAGGGTTATTGTATCTTGCTGATGATAATCTTATACTCACAGGTTATTCTGATGCTGATTATGCAAGATGCAGAATAGATCGAAAGTCAACTTCCGGAACATGTCGCTTCCTAAGGGCAAAGAAGTCGATATCATGGTTTTCAAAGAAACAACATTCAGTGGCGACGTTCACTACTGAAGCTGAGTACATGGCTGCTAGAAGCTGTTGTGCCCAGATCCTTTGGCTTCGACAACAACTGCGAGATTATGGTATATCTCAGGATGAAGTGCCCATCTACTGCGACTCCACCAGTGCGATTGCTATAACTCAGAACCCAGTTCTGCATACGAGATGCAAGCACGTGGATATCCGACACCACTTCATCAGAGACCATGTCGAGAAGAAGGATATCAGGATGGAGAAGATCCATACTGACAAGCAAAGGGCAGACATACTGACCAAACCACTAGCTGAGAACAGATTCAGAGAATTATCAGTTGAGCTAGGTCTACCGGATCCTGCTGAGTCGAGTCAGTAGAAGGGAACAGTACGACAGGTCAGAAGGCTTAGTACCTTGATTCAGTCGGGTGAATTAGACGGTACATAGTAACGGGGAATGCTGTCATCAGCACATCAAATGTCCTCCTGAGTCTTAACGGTAACCAGCTGATCATAAAAGTTCAGCTGAAGAGGTTTGCGTAGGTTTTATACTTAACTTTCTCAGAAGCATGCTCGCATTTATTATATCAGTCGTTTGCACTCAGTAGATTAATGAGCATTTATTTCCCGCCATTAATTTTTAAGGTTTGAGTCAGTAGGAAACCGTTTTCATTTAAAAGACTTAGACTTTAATGCTGCCTGCAACATATTTAATGCATGTCTTCTCACCTTACCTTAACTGCGCATATCTTACGTAGGTCTAGATTAGAGGCGGCCTTAGTAATCATTCCATTTATAACATCAAATCACAGCCGTCATTATAAAACGAGTTTTCATCCCAACAGTTCGATCAAAACCGACTGATATTCAAATCTTATAAAATCTCTCGTTTCTCAATCTAATCTATCTTTTTCGCCATTTTTATCCTTAAGAGCTCTCTGCATTCAGTTTTCATCCTCTCTAAACTGCTTTTGCATCTCATTCAAGCTCTTTGTATACGGTAATTTTCCTTGTTTTCTGCTTAAAACCTTGCTAACTTACTCTACTTTCAAGTGCTAACAAGTTTTTTGTAGATATTCATGGTGACTGTTATGACCCCACCAAACATCGAAGAGATCATCAAGTCGAAGGTTCAGTTTGAGCCGACGATAGTCCTTCACCAGGCAGACCTTCCTTACCTCAAGCCTATTTTCTCGGCTCTGGAGGCGTCCGGCCTCGAACTTCTCATCACGAAGCACCCCAGGGCATATCTCCCCCGCCAAGTGGCCGAAGTTTTCTATAACTGGAGGATGGTGGAAGATACAGACGGCGAGGTATCCCAGTTCAGATACATGAGGGAGGTGACCCCTCGGAAATGGGAGTCTGATCACTCAGACATCAACATTAGTGCAGCATTGAAGGCGTCGTTCGACCTTCCTGCCTATGGGATCTCCCCTGCTAGATAAAAGGAAAAGGAGCTCAACTCCTATGTCTACCGGTTCTGCGGCAGAGATGACATATCCTTCAAATCTACCTTGCCGAAGAACCAACTTTTGCCAGAGTACCGCAGGCTCGCATACGTCGTCACTCATATTCTGATGAGTGCCACCGGCTCATTCGATCAGCTGTCCAAGCCGAGACTCCAGCTGATGATGGCAATAGTGGATGGTGTCCAGGTTAACTGGATGGATTTTTATGTGACTGAGCTCAAGGCTCAGGCACAAAAGTTTGTCACCACACCCACAGGAGAGAGGAGACTAATTAGTGTGGGCAAGCTTCTGTACAGGACAAAGATGTCCGTACTTATTGAGGATTCAGTATCGAATCACGCATCTTTTGCTAATTCTCGATACTTCGACAGCAAGCTCATAAAGTTCAAAACCAGAGCCGCCGAGAAGTCGGTCGAGCGCGGGCCACCGCACGTAAGAGAGCTACTACTGATTTACCTCCACGCGCCAACCCACCAAAGAAAAAGAGGCTCACTAAGACTGGAACGTCTGAGGTTCCAGCGAAGCCTGCTTCTCCTCCACCACCTCAGGAAGAGAACATACTGGACGCTGATACAGGCATTGAGGGAGCCACTCTGAAAGATAAAGTTCAGTGTATCAGTTCTGAGGAAACTCAGTCGGAAGAAGCTGAACCGACTGTGGAAACATCTTCTGAGTGGACGACACTGCAGTCGGCTCGTCTCCGAGCCACAAGAGAAGTGACTGCGCATATCCCAAAGATTGCCGAACATATGGATCTGGTCGACATTGCGATCAGGGCAAGGACGCAGATGCTACTGAGGTTCGTGAGTTGGGATATCTTCGAAGAGCTGATCATGAATCAGACAGCACTGTCCTTGCTGACAGAGGAGCAAAGCTTACAGTCAGCTATCGAGTTTGGGGAACCCGCTGACTTAGCTTTGTTCGAGGATCTGAGAGCTGCCATGCTATATCTTCTCAGTCTGAGATCCTCAGAACAACATGTCAGTAGCCCATCACAGCCATCCCATCACGAAGATGACAACGACAACAATGACGATGATGTGGATCAAGCACCACCCAAGGAAGCAGACCAGGGAGGATCTGCTGAGGGTAAAACTCCCAGCGAGAAGGGAAAATCACCACCTCCACCTTCTACATCAGGTGATGCCCCCGTTGCTTTGAAGCCCAGTAAGAAGCAACAACTCGCAGCATCTGAGTAGAGGCTCGGAACCAGCTCTTATCAAGCTCAACCTATCAGTTCCGTGTCCTCAAAGTCTGTCAACAGATCAATCAGGAAGCAGGGAGACAAAAATCGTCTCCTCGCTAAGGATGTCCACCTGAAGTGGGCACAATACACCAAGTCTCAGACTGAGACAGTTGACGGACTTGCCAGCGAGATGAAGAAGGTCTCCGAAGCTCCTACTCGCTCTATAAATATTCAGGAGATAGTTGAGACCGCACTCGCAGCTCAGAAGCCGGACTTAGCATAAGATGTTTTCTGAGCAGCTGACTCAGAGCCTCGCCACAGTCCAAACAGCCATGGATGAGCACAATAAAAAGGCCACCTCCAGCGTACAGAAAGCCATACAAATTCAGGCGGAGGCCCTTAAGCTCATCTAAGCTAAGATGATCGCTTCTCTTGACGCATCACTCCTGAAGCAAAGACAGGAGATAGGATCCCAGATTCAGCAGATACGTGCTGACCAAGAGACTGACTGGGAGCACTATTGTGATACCGTCAAGGACTTCGACACCACCACTGCCTCCATCAAAACAATGATCTTCAACTTAGAGAAGGAAGTGGTTGCCATCCGCACTCGTCTCTCCCTGGCTGATGATGCCAAAAAGGGGGAAGATAAGGGTGAGGCGGAGACGGCTCAGGAGGGCGAAGGCGAAGAAGCTGAGGCAAGAACAATTGCGCGGGGGGAAGGTTCGACTGATCCACCTGAACCACTGTACCCCTCCCGAAATCGTCTAACTCCCAACTGTCCAAACAACTGAATTGCATGAGCCAGGTGCAGGATCAGGAGAAGGATCCTCAGCTCAGCACATAGAGGAGGTCGCTCAATTTGTCGACCAAGAGGATGAGCCACTGCCACCGCAAAGGCCGGGGAAGGAGAAAGCTACTGAATCAACTCCTTCGCCTTCCCCGACGCCTAAATTCAAAACCAAAGCGGAGCAGGAGGCGTATGACATGCAAATCGCTCAGAAGCTCCAAGATGAGCTCGATCAGGAGCGACGAACAGGCTTAGAAGGCTAAGAAGCCAAAACAGCCAAGTGTCAGAGCGTCCAAAAGCCAAGCCAGAAAACTCTTGGATGAACAGAAGAAGAAAAAGGCTCAGGACGAGCAAGCAGCTTCTGACACTGATCTTCAACCCCTGGCTCAGAGAATGAAAAATCTGACTAAGCTTACTCCTGAGTAGGAGGCAGAAGATAGAGCCACCTGGGAGGCAACGCAGCAGGGACTGAATCTCTGGAGAGGAGACACTAGAGCTGCGGCCCTCAGAGAAAAGAAGAGACTGGAGGATTTGGCCAAGATCATAGAGATGACTGATAAGATGGCCAATGAACCAGTTATCGACTAGAGAAAACAGATATCCAGGTCTTCCAAATACTACAGGCGAGGCGCGCCCAGAACTACTTATCAGAAGAAGACTCCTCACCGCCATGTAGACAAATGGATATTGTGGAATCTGAACGAGGAGTGGGAGGAACTGAAGATCGAGTTCATCAAAGGATACTACGTGTGGCAATCCTATCCATATGAGATTCCAGCAAAGCAACTCTTTGATGAATTCCTTCATCAATCAAATGCCAGACTCAGAGCACAAATCCATCTTATCCTAGCTAAGGAGAAGCCGCCACTCGTTGCTCCCCGCCAGAGAGTACCTCCTCCCATGACCACTCACGGTGTTCTATGCACCAAGGAGATTGAAGACGAGGTCGACGCAGCAGCATGCCATCATGATCTTAGCTCTCAGCTACCCAGTGATCTCAAGGAAATCCAAACACTCCGTGCCAGAATTTACAAATACTACGGTTTAGATCCTCCTGCTGACAAGTCTGCTGATTTCAAGAGCAAGACCAAGAAGTTCAGACGTTAGCAGTAGTTCTCATAACTTGTATAGAAGTTAGGAACCGTGTAACTCATTTCACATATATAACAGTTCCTTCTTCTGGCCAGACAATCACTCATTGTCTTACGGCTTTGTTTTGTTTTATCTTTATCACAACTGATCACTGAAGTGATCTGACACACACTCACACATAACCGTTCTCTGATGTGCCTATCTTTCAGCAACTGACTTCCTTAAGTTATTTGCTCAGTTTTATTGAAGTCTTTTACGTCAGTATTTGGGACTTATATTCTCATAACTTATAGAGGTTTTGATATCATCAATTAAGGGGAAATTGTTGGGTTATGAGTCAGTAGAAGATACTTAGCATCTATTGGGTAAAATAATATTTGGGAAATCATAGTGTTCATGCTATGTAATTGAAGATCCTAAAACCCAGCTGGTATCAGCAGTGTAGTGTCAATAGGACTAGATGATGTAATAGGCTAGACTGTTTTTTGATTTCTTTATCTCTTGTGTCTAAGTCCTGTACGAGGTAAAATGTTGGATTGATCTTCACTAGGAAGTTTACTTTCCAGAACCCCACGTCATCAGTGTAAGAGCTTGTGTTCTTAAGTCTTCAGCTGATCTTCGCTCAGTAGAAGACATCTCATCGGCCGACGTACATCGCAGAAGAACCTTCTATACAAAGCTCAGTACCTTCGCAGTCATCAGCTGACTACACTCAGTAGAACATCTCTATCAACCGACTCAGACGAAGAAGACAGAGACTACATCAAGTCTATTGTATTCGATAGGAAACGACCCAGCTTTTAACTTCATTTGAAAGTCAACAGAAGATCATACGAGGATGAGTGAGAGTCAACTCCGATGAAGACCAATGGTTGATATATCTCACCTACCACAAACCTCGACCAATGAGAAGCCGTCAACGCACTACCTGCTCTGACCAACTAAAGTTGCTCTCATGAACAGTTATCAACAACTCTGCTGCAACAATTGGAACATATGGCCGTTTTCTTTGGAAGCTTGTGACACATGGCATCGTCCTCTCTAACGGGCAAATGCCTGGGTCACTACTATAAATAGAGAAGCAAATCCGAGCTCCACGCACGGGATATCAAAGGGACAAAAACGCTCAAGCTTTCGAAACAACTCTAGCGCATTCAAGAAATATTCAGCAAAGAACTTGCTTAATAGAATACCTTTAGTTCTTCTCTCTAGAGTTTCTTTCTTTAGATCCCTCTTCTCTAGCTAAGCTCAACATTCATATCTATAGCTTAGAATCTCGAAAGAGTTCACTTTTAGATATTGTTCTTATTGTAAGAACTCCTTCCTAGTTGGAGAAAATCCCCTCCCCTTCAAACTTAGGTTTGATTTGTAAAAGTCGCTAAGGACTATAACTTAGAAGGGTATGTCCAGTGCACAGATACCTTGTTAAGGCTTGCTCAGATTAATCAACAAGACCTCCTTTTCAGCAGGACCGTGGACGTAGGATCTTGCGTATCCGAACCACGTTAAAAATTTCTTATTTCGTTTACTATTTTATTGCACTGCATACAAACATTTTTAAAAACTCATATCTTGCATAAAACGTAATTGAAAAGGTGCACTAGCCAAAATCTTTTAACTTGTGAAAATCACGTTTTCAACTGAGATAAATTTTCGGGCCCTACACACTTATCCGCACTAAGTCTTCGACTGAGAATCAAGCACTGACAAAAGTCAGTAGGAGAGACTCAGTAGTTGGCACACTCTGACCCGCGATAAGAAGGTTACTATTTGGCAATGTTCATCAGTAGCAACCTACAGCTCAGCTGTCCTTCGCGTTTGCGAAAAAGAAACAGTACTCAAGTGTATTCAACCCCCCCCTCTACACTTGACTCTCATCTCCGGACCAACAGGTCTCATACAAAGTATCGCATACATGAGGCTACCGACAACGAAAACATATGGTACTAGCCTCATACTTTCTATCTCTTCAGGCGTTTTAGGGGCACTGATTCTTGGATAGAAAAATGATGTCTGAAAGGTACTAAACCTTTCTTGGCATCTTTCATGCTAAAACGAGCAATTACAGTATCAATATAGGATGCTTGTGACAAGCTTAACATCCTTTTTTGCCGATCTCGGATAACTTTGATCCAAGGATGTAAGCAGCTTCACCCACGTCCTTCATTTGAAACTGTTCGGATAACCATTTCTTTACGTCTGATAACACTTCAACATTGTTCCCAATAAGAAGGATATCATCTAGGTAAAGTGCAAGAAACACCACTGATCCGTTAACACAGATACGGTACACGCACACCTCGTTAGGAAAGGATACAAAATCATAGGATTTGATTACCTCGTCAAAACTCTGGTTCTATAACCAAGAAACTTGCTTAAGTCCATAAATGGATTTCTTAAGCTTCCAAACTAGATTCTCTTCGCCCTCTTTCACATAATCTTCTAGCCGTTTCATGTAGATGTCCCTAACTTCTTCAAGGTGACCGTTTGAGAATGTGGTCTTGACATCTATTTGCCAGATTTCTAGGTTCATGTGAGCTTCTAAGGAATGGAGAATCCGAATAAACTTGATCATTGCTACAGGCGAGAAGATGTCGTCATAATCGATATCCTCTTTTTGGGTAAACTCTTTCACCACTAGCCTGGCCTTAAATGTTATGATCTCTCCTTTCGCTCCCCTGTTTCTCTTGTATACCCACTTACTACCAATGTCCTTGCAGCCTTAAGGTAGTTCTATGATCTCGTGTACACCTATAGCAGTTATGGACTCAAATTCCGAGTCCATGGCGACTTGCCATGAATCTGCATCTATATCTCCTACTGCTTCGTTGTAGGTCCAGGGATCCACGGTATCTTGTTCATCGGCCAGGAGATGATCATAAGTCTCCCTAGTGAACATAAATCGATTAGGTGTAAATATCACCCTCCCACTACGTCGAACAGTGTCAGGTGCTATGTTAGCAGATTGTCAGTTACTCGTGGAGTACTATCTTGCACAACTGGTTGTTCGAGTGTAACTCGACCACATTGTAATTCTTCAAGGATGATGTAGACTCGAGACGTATGGTTACTAATCTAATCCTCTTCTAATAACCGAGCGTTGGTGTTAACAATGATCTTCTGTTCTTTAGGATCATAAAAGTAACCACCCATCGTTTCCTTTGGATACCCTATGAACAACATCACTTCTGAACGTGATTCCAACTTTTCGGCCTGCTTATTTAGCACATAAGCAGGACAACCCCAAATCCTTATGTGGTGCGAACTGGGCTTATGCCCGCTCCACAACTAAAAAGGGGTATTTTTAGCGACTAGGAAGACACACGGTTCAGCAAGTATGTTGTAGTCTCTAGGGAATATCCTCAAAAAGAAACAAGCAAAGTTGCGTAACTCATCATCAACTGAATCATTTCTAAAAGAGTGTGGTTCCTTCTCTCTAACACACCATTCTACTAAGGCGCGCCCGGTGCTATTAGCTGAGATGTAATCCCACATTTTGTCAAATAATCTTTGAATACGTAGTATTTTGATTTCTTTACCTAGCTTCTTCTCCACTTCTGCCTTGAATTCCTTAAAGGTTTTGAAGCAATCCGAGTTGTGGCGAAGAAGGTAAACATATCCATACCTCGAGAAATCATCAATATACGTGAAGAAGTACTCATACCCTCCACAACCTTGTGTAGACATAGGTTCACACAAGTAAGAATGAATCAAACTTAATACTTCTGTGGCTCTATAACCTTTTGCCTTGAAAGGCCTAGTAACCATCTTTCCCTCTAAGCATGATTCGGAAGTTGGAAATGGTTCAACTTGGAGAGAATGAAATGATCCATATTCCACCAACCTTTGTATCCAATTTAGATTGATATGACCTAGTCCTAAGTGCCACAGATAAGTTTGGTTTTCCTTAGAAGACTCTTTCCTCTTATTGAAATTTGATGATGAGGAAGCAACAATAATAGAATTACGCAATTTGCTAGTAATAGTATATAAAGATCCGCTTAATGGCCCACCACAGATAAAATCATCGTCTTTTATGATAGAAACATCACTATCAAAACTTGATTTATAATCATTCATGGTGTAGAGTTTTGAAACAAAAATTATGTTTCGCCTAAACTCAGGCACATACAAAACATCAAGTACAAAAACAGAACTATCAAAAGATAGATGTAAATCTCAAATGGCAATTGCAAGAACTCTCGATCCAATACCCATGGAGACTACTACCTCGCCATCACTCAATTGCCTTTTCTGTAAGAAACCTTGCAAGGTGTAATATGTTGGAACTCTGTATATTGGAAGCAACTTTTATGCTTGTATACAATGTGTTTTTTCCTTTTCACTATTTTATTCTCCTATCTGATATATATATATATATATATATATATATATATTCGCACATGTAGTCCGTTATCTTGTATAAAAGTTAGATTGTGTAGTGTGTTGTAGATCATAGAAGACTGCACAATTGGTTGAACTGACAAGATATACACAGTTATCACAGCTGAGACAACTTAAGGATAAGTTGTCAGTTTAAGCTGCAGTTTCGATAAAAAGTGGCTTGTCTTGGTTGCTTGTCTATACTGTTACACTTAAGGTGGTGAATTGATGGATCACAGTGAGAAGGCTTCTCCTAACTGACATTAGTAGAGAACCAAGATATCGGTGACTTAGCTGATCTTAAGTTTGATAAGACTTCAGCTGAGTGCATTTAGCTGGCTAGCACTTTGACTTACTATGGTGAATGTCATTGAGACTGAATCTACATATCCTGGATTTTAGTAATTATTTGTAGCTCAGGTTGATTATCTGTATCTTGCATCCGTATCCCTGTTAAAAGGGTTGATAATATACCCTGAGGAACTAATAATGATTAGCACACTAAACTCGATCGGTTGATTGAGTTCAGGTGTGTTAGTAAGGTCGAGTGGTACTACTCAGGAATCTAATAAGATGTTGATTAATTTAAGCTATTAATGAGCTTAATTAATTAGCGGATATTTGATTCTTAAATGCGAAGATCAATTAAGTCTTAATTAATTAGTGGACTGAATATGTGTTTATCAATTAATTTATCTCTAGGTTGGATAATTAATTAATTTGAGGTCGGGTTTATTTCTTGTATTGGATCCCTGATCTAGCACAATTAGTTGCCCAATATTTATTCATTTTTCTTATGAATTATTATTAATAGATTAATGTATTTATACATTATTTAATAATATGAAAATTATTTATCTGGAATTATTTGGCTATGCCAATTAATTGATAAATATGTGGCCCAATTATTATTAAATATAGTATTGGCTGATATTAATTTATTGTAAGCTCATTAGCAATATAATTACTAATGGGCAACAATTATAATATAATATTTTTATACATTATATTATAAAGTATAAATACACGTTATGTTTAGTTTTTACGTTACTTTAGCAACTGTAAAATAAGATACAGATGTAAAAATGAGAGAGAGAATTAGAAAATATTTTCCTCTTAGATCTCTCTCCACGCGGAGGAGAGGAAGGGTTAGGACACGACCCGTAAGCTCTAAATAGGAACAAGAATCAGAGTTTTCCAAGGACGCAGGTATGATTCGTCCTTCAAGATCTATCAATTGGTATCAGAGTCATGGTTTTTAGGCTCTGATTTTATTCTTTTAGGAGCATGTTTAGGGATGTTTATTCTTAATTTCCATCGTTATCGGGTATTTTTCGTGTTTAGGGTGGCTTGCGAGCTACTATTTTTACCCTGTTTGTACTATTTTTCTCGTGAGAAAATCCACGAATAGATTATAGAGCCAATGTATTTCATTTTTATGTAAATGTATTATTATTTTAGTCCGAGATGCACAAAAATCAAGGCGTCAAAGAAAAGTCCCTAATTGGATGAAAACCCTAGTTTAGCTAGGGTTCCACCGCATCTTGCAGCGGCGAATCCAGATGCGTCTGGTGTCCGATCGACGATCAACTTGAACCTATATATTCCTTGTCTCAGGAGCTTTGTGTTGATAGGTTGTATGGGATCATCTGTTACCGGATGCGACCGTAATTGATGTCAAAAATTGCTTGCTCAATTTAATAATTTTTCGATGCCGAGTTCGAAATTGAGGGAAATCGATGGACGATTTCGACCGAAATCCATTCATGGTGGTCAAAAATCATCCCAGGATCATCATTACCCATGAATCAATTGAATGAATTGTGGGTCGAAATGGGTGAATTTTGCGGCGGAATAGTTCACCGGCGATGGGTTCGAAACCTTGTGGTTTCGCGTCGCTGCGGCGATTAGGCCGCCCAGACATCGGCATGACGTCTGGCGAGCAGGAGGAGGTCGGACCAGGCGGCAGGAGTCGCGCGCTGGCAGGAGGTACAGACTGCGCGCAACTGCGCGCGCTCCTAGCGGTGCTCGTCACGATTCCGGTGATGGTTCTAGTTGGGGAAGGCCGCCGAGGCCATGGGCGACACCCCTCCAGGTGATGGCGGGCAGCGGCGAAATGATGGTTTCTTGCAGAAGAAGGAGGGTTGACATCAACCCTAGATCTGCTGACATCAGCCCTAGCTGCTGAGGTGGCTACACACGTGTCTGCCACGTATTTGACATGTGGCAGTCCCTCTGATAACGTGACATTAATGCGGCAAATGCAAATTTTGAAGTTCGAGATTTTATCGAAGAGCTGTATTTGTTCGGGCTATGTAATAGATATAAATTTTATTTTTATCTGTGTATTTTTTCAGCCTGATAACGACGTTTTAAATTCTTATTTCGTATTTATTTATTATTATGCTTTAGCATGCGATTATGTGATTAATTGCATTAGAAAAGCATGAAAATAGGATTTATATCGTTTTAAAGCATGTTTAATTTTTCGCGAGCACATTTTATTTTGTGTGCTCAGAAATTACATGCTTTAGGATTTATGTAGTTTAAGCATGAATCTAAAATGAACCTTTTGAAGAAAAAGACTAAGAAAAAATAAATTAAATATTTAATTGGACTCCATTAAAATTGGAAATTAAATATTTAATCGAACCTCCATTTAAATTGACTCTACACAAAAGTAGCAAGATTATGTTAGTAAAAGTCAACCTGTGTGGTTTGCTTGCATATTTGAGCTATAAGTTTTGTGAGATGAGTTTTCCAAAATAATATTTAATTATTATTGAGTAGTGAGAGCTAAGTCGTAAACGTCCACCTGTGTGGATTGCGTGCCTAGTGAACACGAGTACTCTAGAAGATAATAATTAAATATGATGGCTAATTAGATCAAATTGAATGCGGCATGGTTCTCGTAGGTATATCAATTTCAAGAATTTATTCTATTTTGGTCAATGCTTAGATGTCACCGCGGGTACAATTCACTTCCCTCAAAGTCCCTTCCCGCATTTTAGTTTAACAGTGACATGGTCCAGAATATTGAAATATTAATTCCATTCATCTTAAGAACCTATGTATGGATTGAAATTAAAGAGCTAGGTAAATAGCTTGGTTTAGGGTTACGCTAGTAAACGTCCACCTGCGTAGCTTACTAGTGGAATTCCTAGAGCTGTTCGAGATTCTTAATGACATTGGTTTATCAAAATGTTACAATGACATTAGTTTCGAATTATATTCAAATATTAGATTCTTACATGCTTTTAATTATATTTTTCAGATATGTGTGTTTGAAAAAATTTTGAGTTCCTAAACGGTCTCACCAACCGAATCCTGACGAGTTTAACAAATTTGAAGGAGTAGAAGAGAAATCATATTGTCCCAATGAATGCTCCTACAAGGTTCTATTGTTGGGATTTTGTATACTGGAAGCAAATTTTATGCTTGTAAATATATATATTTGCACATGTTATCCTTTATCTTGTATAACAAATGTGTAGTGTTTCGGGTATCACAGAAGACTACACAAATATATATACTTGTAAATATATATATTTGCACATATATATATATATATATATATATATATATATATATATATATATATTTGCAAATTTTATGCTTGTAAAAATCCTGACGAGTTCAACAAATGTGTTTTATCCTTACCACTATTTTATTCTTGTTGGGAATTAGGTTCACTACGATAGATTTGAAGATCCCAAAACCCTAGCTGGATGATGAGCTTTCGATATTGTTATAGCTTAACTGAGTTCACCGTGTTAGGAACTGAGTAGACTAGCTAAAGTTCAACAGTTGTGCATTCACTAGAAGACTCGGAAGAAATATTGGACTCAGCGAGAGCAAGATATGCGAAAGGAGTCGGCCGAACCGAACTCGCCAGGAGTAGTTCACCGTACTCGTAGTTGATCTTCGCAAAGCGCACTCAGCCAGGTTATCTACCGAATCAAGATCGGACTCAAGAATGGTCGGGCCGCTTACTTTAACCGACCATGGACTTCGAAGAACAAATTCGAGTAGAGTTGTCCGAGGTCGTACATCCGAGAAGTCGGCTTCGCATCACCTTGAAGTCCGAATAGGTCTCAACCACTCTTTGTACCTCGACCAATGACAAGCGGCCACCGGCGTAGTCTCCGACATAAAGCCGCAAGTCAACCACTTTCATTAAAGTTAGTGGACTCTACAGAATTCAAATAAAGTCGTTTGCTACCCCATAGAGTGACACTTGGCATCGTCCTCTCCAACGGACATATGCCTAGGTCACCTCTATAAATAGAGATGAGTCTTCACGCAGAGCGTAAGATGTGAGGTCAATCATGATGATGATGGACACATCCAAGGAACCGAGCTCAACCGAACAAACACTCTAGAAGATTACGCATATCCGAGAGAAGAACTTAATCTTTCATAGATATATTCTTATAGTTCTTCTCTCTAGAGTTCTATCTCGTTCCTTATCTAATCTAAGCTGATCTTATTGTAATATCCATAGCTTAGACGAAGGAGTTCATATTTGAACTTGTTCCTTATTGTAAAAGGACTCCTTCATAGTTGGAGAGTTTGTCAAACACTTTAGTTTGATACATGTGTAAACTGGGACTTGCTCAGTATAATCCCCTAGCCGCAGTTTGTCCTCCGTGGTACAAGCCGACCGAGACTATCTCAGTATAATAAATAGCCTCCTGATCTTTTCAGGACAGTGGACGTAGGATCGTTTGATATCCGAACCACTTTAAAAACTGTGTTGATGTATTTTCGCTCTGCTTAATTTTTCACTTGCATAAAACTGACTTTAAATCAAATAGCATAAAAATGGTGTTTTCAGACTTAGACGAATATTCTTTTGGGCCTACTCTTCCGCACTCGAAACCTCGATATCGAACTATTGTTCTACCGATCGAATTCGAGCAGACCGTACTCGCAGAAGGATTCTCTCGCCCACGCGTTCAACAAGCATCGATTCAAAGCAGCATCGACCGTCGCGCTCGTTGCTGAACTTTAACTCAGGTGTATTCCACACTTGAAGACTCGTCTACTCTCGGGACCAACAATTCTCCTATCTGATAAATATATATATTTGCACATGTTATCCTTTATCTTGCATAAAAGTTAGATTTGTGTAGTGTTTCGGGTATCACAGAAGACTACACAAATTGGTTGAACTGAAAAGATATAAACAGTTATCACAGCTGATACAACTTAAGGATAAGTTGTTGGCTTAAGCTGCAATTTAGATAAGAAGTGGCTTGTCTTGGCTGCTTGTCTTTACTGGTACACTTAAGATGGTGTATTGATGGATCACAGTGAGATGTGTTCTCCTGACTAACCTTAGTGGAGAACCAAGATCTCGGTGACTTAGCTGGTCTTAAGCTTGGTAAGACTTCAGCTAAGCGCATTTGGCTATCAATCAGTTTGACCTACTATGGTGAACGCCATCGCGACCGGATCTACGTATCTTGGTTGTTAGTAGTTATTTGTGGCTCAGGCTGGTTGTCTGTATCTTGCAACCGTATCCTAGTAAAATAGGTTGATAATATCCCCTGAGGAACTCGAAAGGATTAGCACACTAAACCCGACCGGTTGATTAAGTTCAGGTGTGTTAATAAGGTCGAGTGGTACTTCCGAGGAATATTTAAGATGTTAATTAATTTAAGCTGTCAGTAGGCTTAATTAATTAACGGATATTTCTATCTTAAATACAAGGATCGATTAAGTCTAAAATACAAGCCCTTGCTCAATTTGGGATAAAGGGGTAAGTCAGGACGGATTCTCTAGTGGAATGAATCTGTCATTAATTAATTTTGCTCTGGGCTGAGCATAGATAATTAATTAATTTGAGGCCCTGCTTTATTTCTTGTATTGGATCCCTGATCTGGCCCAATTAGCTGCCTAGTATTTATTCTGCTCTCTCAGAAATCATTATTAATATATTAATTATTTATATATTATTTAATAATATAAAAATTTTTATTTGGAATTAATTGGTTAGGTCAATTAATTGATAAATAAGTGGCCCAGTTATTATTAATTATATTATGGGCTGAATATTAATTTATTATTAGAAGCCCATTAGCATTATAATTATTAATGGGCCACAATTATACTATAATGTTTTATACATTATATATATGTAAAACACGTTGGTGAATGTTTTAAGAAAAATCATTCACACAAATAACGACAACGTCAGATACAAAGAGCAGAAAAATAATTCCTCTCAGATCTCTGTCCACACGGAGGAGCGGAAGGGCCAGGACACAGATCAGAAGATCTGACACACGAGCAACAATCAGAGCTGCGACAACATACGAAGGAGGAAGGTATCGATTCTCATCTTCATATTTCCTTCAATTGGTATCAGAGCGAGGTTTAGGCTCTGTTTGTTGCTGTTAGGAGCATGATTAGGGTTTAATTCCGCCGTTATCGGGTTATTTTTCGTGTTTGGGGCGGCCTGCGAGCCACTGTTTTGACCATTTGTAACGTTTTTTCTCGTGAGAAAATCCACGAGTAGATAATAGGGCCAATGTGATTTATTTGTACTGTAATTGGTTCGACTGGCACGAAACATGAGACGGAAAAGAAAGCCCTATTTTCGCAGAAAACCCTAATTTTCTAGAATTCCGCCGCATTTTACGATGGAGATTCCCAGTGCGTCCGGTGTCCAATCGTCGATAGGCTTGAACCTATAGATTCCTCGTATCACAGGCTTCGTGTCGATAGGTCGCAAGGGGTCATCCGATCCCAGATGCCACCGAAATCAATGTCGGAATTAAGTTGCTCACCATAAAAATTTCCAGCGATTTTGTTCGAAATTGAGAGAAATTGTTGGACAATTTAAGCCGAAATCCATTCATGGTGGCCGAAAATCATCCAAGGATCATTACCCATGAATCAATTGAACGAATCGTAGATCGGAAATAGGTAATTTTGGGTGGCGGAGCTCGCCGACGACTGGCTGCAAAATTTCACAGCACAAAGTCAAGGCGGAGCGCGTTTGTGTCGGCAGTCGCGCCGCGTAGATCTGCGCCGCTGCCGGTTCCTAGGTCGCCGTCGTCCAGCGCTTCCTTGTGTGCAGGCGGCCGGCTGGGAACCGGCCTGGACCGTCGGCGGCGGCAGCGGTAGTTTCGTGAGGAAGAAGAAGGGCTGGCATCAGCCCTGGCCTTGCTGACGTCAGCCCTCGCTGATGTGGCGTGCACACGTGGCGGCCACATATCTGTCACGTGGCAGCTACCCCTGCTGACGTGGAATTTTTCCGAGGTAGTTTTCCGAGGTAATTTTTACGCAAACAGCTCCCGATTCGAAGATTTTGATGATCGAAGAGCTGTATTTTGATCGGGCAATGTAATAGTTAGGAATTACGTGTTTTAAAGCCCGATAACGACATTTTCAATTTTCTATTTTTGCATTTATTTATTCTTATGCTTTAGCATGCGATTTTGTGATTAATTGCGCTTAGAAAAGCATGAAAATAGAATTTACGTCGTATTAAAGCATGTGTATTTTTCGCGAGCACGTTTTATTATGTGCGCTTAGAAATTGCATGCTTTAGGAATTATGTGGTGAATGCATGATTTAACGAACCTTTTGAAGAAAAAGACTAAGCAAATAATAAATTAAATATTTAATTGGATTCCATTTAAATTGAAAATTAAATATTTAACCGGACCTCCATTAATTGGACCATACACAAAAGTGAAACATTTATATAAGTAAACGTCCATCTGAGTGGCTTGCTTGTATTTTTGAACCACGAGTTTTGTGAGATGGATTTTCTAATGTAATATTTAATTATTATTGAGTGTGGGAGCGAAGCCGTAAATGTCCACCTGAGTCGCTTGCGTGCCTAGTAAACACGAGTACTCTAGCAGATAATAATTAAATAAGATGGCCAATTAAATCAAATTGAATGCGGTATGGTTCGCGTAAGTATGCCAATTTCAAGAATTTGATGTTAATTCGGTCAAATTAATGGTCAAAGCTTAGATGTCACTGCGGGTACAACTTCCTGAGAAGTCCCTTCCCGCGTTTTAATAGTGACATGATCCAGAGATATTGGATTATTAATTCCATTCGTCTTAAGAACCTAGGCGTGAATTAGAATTAAAGAGCTAGGTATATAGCTTGGTCTAGGGGTACACGAGTAAACGTCCACCTGAGTGGCTTGCGAGTGCGATCTCTAGGGCTATTCGAGTAGTTAATATCACTGGTTTCTCAAAAGGTTACAATGATGGTTAATTACGAATTATGTGAAATATAACTTTCTTACATGTTTTTATTATATTTTTCAGATATGTCTGTTCGAAATTTTTTTGAGTTTCTAAACAGTCTCACCAACCAAGCCCTAACGGGTTTAAATAATTTCACAAAGTGGAAGAGATATCTTACCGTCCCAATAAATTCTCTTACATGGTCCTATAAGAACTTCTGTTTTATGACCACTATGTCTAAGATTGAGATTAGCCTGAGTAAGTTACTCAATTATTTGGTAGTGGTTAAAGAGGTTATAGGAAAGGGTAAGGGTGCTCAAATCTTGAACATCACCAATAGCTCAAGGAATCCTCCGAAAGGCGGAAACCAGAAAGAGAGCGTAAATGGTGGACATTTCAAGAAGAGCAGTGGGAGTAAGAAGACGGTCCTTACCGGCGACATACGAATGTCAAAGGAGAAAGGAAGGTTCTTCAAGAGTGGTAAGAAAGGACACTGGAAGAGTTATTATTCAGATGTCAAGGCAAAATAGAAAGAGACGTGAGTCGCTCTTGTAACTGAGACTGTTCTAGTTTCCTCTTCTACCCACGAATGAGTAGTAGATTCGAGGGTAACTGATCATGTTTGTTACACCTTGCAAAGTTTCTTGCAGAAAAGGGAATTGAGTGATGGCGAGGTGGTAGTCTCAATGGGCAATGGATCGAGAGTTCCTGCAATTGCCATTAGAGATTTACATCTATCTTTTGATAGTTTTGTTTTAGTACTTAAAGATGTTTTATATGTGCCTGAGTTTAGGCGAAACATAATTTCTATTTCAAAACTCTACATCATGGATGGTTATAAATCATGTTTTGATAGTGAAGTTTCTATCATGAAAGACGATGATTTTATCTGTGGTGGGCCATTAAACGGATCTTTATATACTATTACTTGTAATCCGCGTAATTCTGTTAATGTTGCTTCCTCATCATCAAATCCTAAGAAGAGGAAAGAATCTTCTAAGGTAAACCAAACTTATCTCTGGCACTTAAGACTAGATCACATCAATCTAAATAGGATTCAAAGGTTGGTGGAATATGGATCATTAGAGTCTCTCCATGTTGAACCATTTCCAACTTGCGAACCCTGCTTAGAAGTAAAGATGGTGACTAGGCCTTTCAAGGCAAAGGGTTATAGAGCCACATAAGCATTAAGTTTAATACATTCTGACATGTGTCGGCCTATGTCTACACAAGCTTGTGGAGGGTATGAGTACTTCATCACATTTATTAATGATTACTCGAGGTATGGATATGTTTACCTTCTTTGCCACAAGTCGAATTACTTTGAAACCTTTAAGGAATTCAAGGAAAAAGTGGAGAAGAAGCTAGGTAAAGAAATCAAAACATTATGATCTAATCGTGGTGGGGAATACCTATCCAACGAGTTCAAGGACTACTTGACAGAATGCGGAATTACATCCCAGCTGACAGCACTGGGCATGCCTCAGCAGAATGGTGCGTCAGAAAGAGAAACCAAACTCTCTTAGTGATGGTTCGGTCGATGATGAGTTACGCAACTTTGCCAATTTCCTTTTGGGGATATGCCATAGAGACTGCAGCATACTTGCTGAACCGTGTGCATTCCAAGTCGGTACAAAAGGTCCCTTTCGAGTTGTGGCGCGGGCACAAACCCAGTATAAACTACTTAAGGATTTGAGGTTATCCTTCTTATGTGCTAAATAAAGGTGGCATCAAATTGGAATCACATTTAGAAGTGATGTTGTTCATAGGGTATCCGAAGGAAACGAAGGGTGGATACTTTTGTGATCCTAAAGAACAGAACATCATTGTTAGCACTAACACTCGGTTCTTAGAAGAGGATTACATTAGTAACCATAAATCTCGAGTCGACATCATCCTTGAGGAATTACCAGGTAGTCGAGTTCCACTTGAACAACCAGATGTGCAATATAGTTGTTGGTCCCGAGATTAAACGTTCAGGTGTAGAGGGGGGGGGGGTGAATACACCTGAAAACAATTTCTCAACTTTAAACACGAACATTCCTTTTCAGGAGAGTGTCGTACTGAACAAGTTCAGTAGACCAAATAAGCTGTTCTGGATCGTGTGGCAGAGTGGTTGACTTCACTGAGGCCTGCTAGCTGACTTGAGTCAGAATTCAGTACCGTTCAGCTGAAGTTCAGTATAATGCGGAAATGTGTAGGCCCAAATTCAGTTGAGTTTAGAAACGTTTTTATGAAAACAGTTTCTGTATGTTAGTGCGATCGATTAAGCTTTACTGAAACTCAGTTGAATGATTTTATAAATGTTTTCAATATGAACAGTAATCAATGCAACAGTAAAGAGAAGACAAAACACATGCAATTTTTAAAGTGGTTTGGATCCAACAATCCTACGTCCACTGTCCCGAATGATCAGGAAGCTATGTATTATACTGAGATAGTCTCAGTCGGTTTGTACACTGGACAAACACTGGTCTTGAGATTTATACTGAGCAAGTCTCAGTTTACAAGGTATCAAACTAAAGCGTTTGACAAGCTCTCCAACTATGAAGGAGTCCTTTACAATAAGGATTAGTTCAGATATGAACTCCTTCATCCAAGCTATGGATAAGATCTGCTGAGCTTAGGTTAGAGGGATAGGGAACGAGAAAGTGGCTTCTAGAGCGACAAACGGTTAAGTATGGACTTGGGTTCGTATTCAGTCGCTTGGATACTAGAGGGTTTATGATCTGGTTCAGCTTGGTTCCCTATGAGCAAGTATGTCGCTTTTTGCCGGAGATTACTCTATGAGGCTCTTTCGGAAAGCTTAAGCCGTTTGAGTTTGCTCGTGAATGCTCGTGTGTTCTTGATCTCTCGTTCGGTCGTTCGTGAGCTTCAATTTGAATTTATCCCTCTATTTATAGAGCAGAGACAATGATAGATCCGTTGGAGACGATCCTTGTGTCTCTCTCTTTTGGGTAGCTAACGGCTCTTTCAAAGATGGTGGCAGAGTCCTTTCCCTCCATTTCTAGAAAGTTATTGACTTGCAGCTTTAATCAAAAAGTGGACAGATGGCTGCTCCTCATTGGTCGAGGCTGAAGAAAGAAGGTGAGACAGAACAGACTTCAATGTAGATCTGAAGCTGACTTCTCTATACCTCGTATGACTCTGCTGATTTGACTTAATAAATCCCGATAGTTAGAAGACTGTCCAGCCATTGATGAGTCTGATCTATATTTAGTAGCATACTCCTGCTGAGTCAGCTCAACTGAAGATCAACTCTAAGTTCAGTGAACTACTCCTGCTGAGTTCAGTTCCACTGACTCCTTTCACTATACTGAGCGCGTGAACCAAATGAAGAGTGTCTACTGAGTCTGAAACCTCAGAGACAGAACAACAGATTACAACGGAATGGTTCATCAGTCAAAGTAAGGTTTTGGGATCTTTAAATCTTCAGCATATCTTCAGAGCACTAGGCTACTGAGTTATCTCCCAACAAGTTGTGGACGGACTGAATCATCTCCCAACATTTTCCCCCTATTTGATGATGCCAAAACCTAACACTACAAATATCAGAAACAGAGCTCCTTACAAGTATTACAAGCAAAATCAGTGGAGTTGTTCTTCAAGTTCTACACTACTGAGGGAATCAGGGAAGAAATATCATAACCTATACAGAAAACTAACAGCAATTTCTCCCTTTCTAACAACATTTTCCCTCCTCTATGCAATCTAACAGACTAGAATCTAACAAGATGAGAACTGACAGATAAATATCATTCAGTGAGTGTGTGAGTCAGTAATCACTTGAGTGATTCTGCGTGTTAAGCATAAAGTAAACAAGGCCATATAGACAATAAGAAATTGTTAGGGCCAAATAACAGTGATGTTTTATATATGAAGAGATTCAGTACAAATACATCAGATTGTTATTCTAAGAAAAAAAAAACAGAACAGAAAATACAAGAAATACAGAAGCTATCTATCATCTTCTGAACTGTTGAATCCTATCTTTGAAGTCCTTTGATTTTGCTTCAGGGAGCGGCAGTCCATACATCATGTAAGTGATCTTCCTTAGCTTCAGTATCTCTGGCATATCAGCAGGCTCATCTTCATCTAAATGTCTTGCTTAAGTGATCTTCCTCAGCTTCAGTATCATCTTCTCAATCACCCCATAATGCACAGAACCATCAAGCTTCAGTGGGGGAGGCATAATCCTTGGAGCTGAGACCCTAACATCAATCTTATCTGCTATGGCCTTTTGAACTCTAGCAAAGATCTCTGGCTCAATCTTCAGAAGCCATTCAGCAAATGCAATGGACTTGTGCATGTCAGGCCAGTAACTCCAGAAGCAGAATCTCGTGATATAGTCTACCTTCAGTGACTCCCACTTATGTGTCCGTTCCCATGGCATCCAATCATCAACTCTGGGCTATCTGTGGATCTTGAGGTCAGTAGGCTTCCCGAGTCTTCTGTATTTATAAGGAATGTCTGCTTTCTCACAAATCCTTTGGCTTGCTTCCTTCTCAGCCTTCAGCCTCAGAGCTTCTAGATCAGCCAGTCTGAGCCTTTCTCTTGCTGCTTCTATCTGCCTGGCTTCAGCTCCTCTGTCTATATACCTCTCCATCTGATCCCATATCTCTTGCATTTCTAGCTCTTGTTTCTTTGAGGGGGCATAGGAGGGCACATGCTCTTCTTCTTCTGAGTCAGCAGGTTTAGAAGATTTTTCTTTAGAGGTTCCCCGCCGACCGTATTTCGCTTCTGCCGTCGTCGTTCTTTTTCTTTCTCTTTATCTGCCTCATCACTCAGCTTCAGTTTCCTTGGAGGCAGCCTTGTCCCAGGCTTCCTTCCTCCTGCTGGTTTCCTTTGGCTGGCTTTTTCTTTGGCTTATTGGCAGCCTCAGCCTCGACAATCTCCCAAGCAAGTTTCTCATCTGCAGCTATCTGAGCTTCTTCCTCAGGAGTGATGTATCTTTTAGTTCCTTTCTTCTTGGGAGGAGTGGGAAGCTAGAGTGCTTTCTTACCCTTTTCTTACACTGGAGGAGGCAGAGGAACCTCTTCCTCTTCTGAGTCCTCCTTTGCATACTCAGCAATTTCCTTGATGATATTGCTTGGTGTCTGAGTTGCTTGAGTAGCAGAATCCTTGGGTCCTGAGCTACTTGGGCCAGTCTCAGCAGGCACTACATCCCCTGCTGCTGAGACACCCTGGGCCTCGCCTTGTGCTGACTGAGTAGAGGAGCCAACGGGAGCAGATTGCTGAATCTGAGTTGCTCCGGCCACTGTCCTTACTCTTTTTGGTACTCTCAGTACCTTCTCCTTCCCTTCAGGTACCTTCAGCTTTCCTTCCCCTTTTTTGGCATTAGCAAATAAACCAGGGGTGGGAATCTGTACCTTTTTATCCAGACTCTTGTAAGCTGTTGAAAGATCGTCCAATGCATACTACAGCTTTACAAGTCTCTCATGCAGCTTATTCCTCTCATCAGTCAGTTGTTCGCTGTATTTCTTGTGAGAGGCGTCTACTGCCGTCTGAATATCCTACAACTTCTGATCCACCTTATCTTCCATAGCCTTTTGAATTGTTTGGAGTCTGAGCTCGGAGGCCTGATAGATAGAGGAGATGGATGCAGTGTGAGCTGACTGGGCGGCCTTGTATTCTTCCAGAAGTTTAGCCTGACCAGCCTCCATCAGCTTCAGTTGCTCTTCGAAGTTGGCTCGTTGAGTGGAAAATATGTCTGTCAAGATTGTTGAGATGTCGGGGGCAGGTGTGTTCTGAATTGTAGTTCTGAGCCCCTTGATCTCCGCACTCTGAGCCTGTGTGGTCTGTCTCCACGTCTTGTGGACGGCACGGGCGAGAAGTCTATTCTGAGTTCCTTGACTCCTCAGGGCCCTAGCCACTGACTTCGATCATCGGCTTTTAGGGCTGGGAGCTACCTCGAACGCAGACTTAAGCAGAAGCTGAGCTGGTTCTGCTGTCTTCGAGGTACCAGCCTCCGACTGTCCTGGTCCAAGGATGCTGAGAGGAGGTTCAGCTGTATAAGTTGGTGCATCTTTGTCCAGTTGAGTTCCCTCATCAGGCTTCTCATGGCCTGAATCACGGGGTGGGTCCTGACCATCAGGGTCAGACCCTTCTGAGGGCGCCGTTGCTGAGGTAGGTTGGCGATCGTTCAGCATGGCAAGTATAGCCAATCTTGTTCCTTATCATCAGCTCCTCTTCGTGGAGCTGTTCGCAGGAGTGGTGTTTGATCAGCTTGTTCAGGGTGGACCACTCCTGGAACCTGATCAATGTATGGAGTCTAGCCTGCCTTGCCAGTATAATAAGATCCGTGTGGCTGGCTATCTCCGGAATATGTTCAACAATCTCTCGGGAGGCTCTTGATTGCAAAGCAGATGCCTCCATCCCGATCAATTCTGACTCAGAAGCAGTCTCTGAATCTTCAACTTCAATCGGAGACTATTGCTTCTCAGCAGATGGAATGCTGCTAAGTGGAGGAATATCCAAGGGGCTCTGAGAGGTAGGAATAGGTTCAGCTTCAACCCCTTGGTCCACTATCTTACCTCGTTCAGTGGAGACGGCCTTCTCCAATGATAGAGTTTTCTTTGAGGACTCAGCCTCGTCCCTTAGCTGTAGAGGTGGTTCAGCTACAACCTCAGCTACGACCTCACTGACTTTCTTCAGTCTCTTGGTCGGTGTCTTGGGAGTAGACTTGGGAGGCGACCACTTCTTTGTAGGAGTTGAGGTCTTCTGAGTTCCTATCTTGGGATCAGCAGGCCCTGACCCAATTTGCTGAAGGGCCGTTGCCCTGCTCTGGAATCGGACCTTCTTTGGATTGAAGTATTGCTTATCAGCATATACAACGTTGTCCGATCCGCAGAAGTCTTCTATCATGACTGACAGCTTCAGTCCATATAATAAGTTTCCCTTCACGGCTAGGCGTTGGGATAATTTGTCGAACTTGGCGGAATGAGTCATGAATTCTTTGAGGATGAACTCGGTCCAGTTGATCTTGGTGTGATCATATATGGCTATCATCATTTGTATCTTCGGCCTCGATACTTGATCAAAGGATCCAGCTTGACTTGTCAGCAGCTGAGTGACGATGTAGGCGAGGGCTCTGAATTTTGGGAGCATGGCGTTCTTTGGGAAGGCTGCTCTGAATGAAGTTGGTTTCCCGCAGAAGATTTCAAGATACTCGTCCATCAGATCATCCTTGTAACCCACCGTGCTGAATCCCTCATTGGGAAGTGTGAAGCTGCGCTAAAGAGCTTCCTTCACTGACATCGTCTTGATCTCGGAATATGCTTGAGAGGGGTCGACAACTATATGAGTAATGAATTTGCATCGGATGTCCCCTTCTGCTGATTCTGAGTTCAGATACAACTCAGCAATTTGTCGAGGGAGGAAATATGACAGCTTCCTCGATAGAAAACTCTCCAAGCCCGTCGCTCAGAGAGCGTCGAAGATCTCCTCCATGTAGTCGAGCTCGAAGGCGTCGAACTCCATCATTGGTTCGCACCAGACGCGATCCTTCTCAAGGATCTCCTTCATATCCAGAGGTACGTTAACGAATGATCCTACCATGTTTAATATTCTGCAAAGAAGAAATATCAATATCGAAATAAAAATATTATAAGTATCACATACGATGCTGAATAATCATTAAAGATTTACCAAAGAGTTTCTGAGATTTTTGAAATAGAAGTTTGCAAGGAGGTGGAGGCTATTCTCAGAAAAACTAGGCTTCAAAAAAATTGCAGAGTGAAAATGGCGGTTTCTAACTTTGAACGTGTTTATATACGTTAAAAAAGATGAACAGTTAAAAATCCACGGTTCATTTTGAAATAGCTTTATGAGATGGATGGCTAGGATTTAATGTTATAAAATAGGTAATGATCAATTAATCCACCTAAGTCATAATACAGTTCTAAATAGCCAAAGAAGTAACTTGATACGACATGCATTTAATGCGCCGCAGAGTTCAGCATGCTTTACATAGAATGTCGTATATTTAATGTAAACCGTTATATTAAATGGCATTTTCTAAGGCATTGAATACGAAGCTGAATCTGAATCATAAATGCACATAATATTTCATTGGCTATTGAGTAGAGATACGCAAACCTGTCAGCTGAACATTGTAGTCAGCTGATACGTCGTGTAGATGGTTGTTGAGTCTCTACGTACTGAATTTACTCAGTACTGAGAGTGACTATTCCCCCTTGTTGAATGCTCCTTCCTGAATCTACTTACTGACTAGAGTCGGTAGGGTTCAGCAGACCTAGCTCTATTGAAAGTTCTCTGAATCTGGCTTCAGCTAGAGGCTTGGTCAGAATATCTGCCTTTGATGGTCAGTATGGATCTTTTCCATCCTGATATCCTTCTTTTTGACATGATCGCGAATGTAGTGGTGTCTGATGTCCACGTGCTTGCATCTAGTATGGAGTACTGGGTTCTTGGTGATTGCAATTGCACTGGTACAGAGGATTTGGGTGCAGCAACTTCCGGCAGCCATATATTCAGCTTCAGTAGTTGACGTCGCTACTGAATGTTGTTTCTTTGAAAACCACGAAATCAGCTTACTGCCAAGGAACTGACACGTTCCAGAAGTTGACTTTTGGTCAATTCTACATCCTGCATAGTCAGCATCAGAATAACCAGTTAGTTCAATATTTTCATCTGCTGGATACCATAAGCCCATGTCAGGCGTTCCTCTGAGATAGCGGAGAGTCTTCTTTGCTGAGTCCATGTGACTCTGCTTAGGATTCGCCAGAATTCGAGCGCAAACACCTACATCATAGGTTATGTCAGGCCAAGTAGCAGTTAGATATAATAATGAACCAATAATAGCACGAAAGTCAGTATGGTCTACTGATACTCCCTCTTTATCAAGATCGATTTTCATGTTCGTGTTCATCAGGATCTTGATTCGTTTGCCGGATGTGCAACTGAACTTCTTGATGAGGTCTCGAGTGTATTTGCCTTGATTGATGAACGTTCCCTTCTAAGATTGTTTGACTTGAAAACCGAGGAAATAATTCATCTCTCCCATCATCTCGAATTTATCCTTCATCATTTTCTCAAATTGCTGACACATGATGACATTCTTCGACCCGAAGATTATGTCATCTACGTAGATCTGCACAAGTAGGATATCGTCTTCTAGTCGAATGCTGAATAATGTGCGGTCCACTGTGCCTTTCTGAAGAAGAAACTCAGACAGGGTATCGTACCAAGCCCTGGGTGCTTGTTTTAACCTGTACAGAGCCTTTTTGATTCTTTAGACCTGATGTCCCTGCTGAAAGCCGGGAGGCTATTCTACATAGACTTCTTCTTTCAGCACGCCGTTCAGGAACGTAGACTTCACATCCATTTGATAAACTCTGAATCGCTGATGTGTTGCGTAGGCTAGGAATAGTCTGATTGCCTCCAATCTTGCAACTAGGGCGAAAGTTTCATCGAAATCTATTCCTTCAGCTTGATAGTAGCCTTTTGCCACGAGTCTTGCTTTGTTCCTTACTATAACATTGTTTTCATCTCGCTTGTTCTTCAAGACCCATTTAGTTCCAATCCCATGTTGATGCCGGGGTCTGTCAACAAGCTCCCATACTTCGTTTCTCGTGAACTGATTCAGCTCCTCCTGCATAGCTATGATCCAATCAGCGTCCTTAAGTGCATCCTTAACTGACTGAGGTTCTTCAATAGACAAGAAGCAGGAATATAATGCGCTTTCTCCTTGACAGAATCTGGATCTTATCTTTACGCTTGCTGAAGGATCTCTAATAATCAAATCAGAAGTGTGAGTGTCCAGCCACGATCTACGATGTTTCAACTCTTCATCTGAGATTTGTTCAACACAGATAGTAGGTGAGTTAGGCATTTCAGTTGTACTATTCTGAGATTGAAGTAGTTCAGTTACTAGAGTTGGGTCTACTGAGTCACCAGGTTCAGGGGCATTTAGCTCAGGAACTTCATTTGTTCCCCCTAAATTATTATCCTCAGTAGAGGTCTCAGTTACCACTTGGGTGTTTCTTCATCGACCTGAGTTACCTGGGATTGACTCTGTTCAGTAGAGTCATTCTGTTAAGCTACTTCTATTGCTGGCTGAGATTCAGTAGACTTGTCTTCAGTTTCTTCATCTGAATCATCATCCCAACACAACTGGATCTTTTCAATTTTATCTTTCAAGATCAGATCCTGTAACTACTTACTGATGTCCTCAGATTTTGGTTTAGAGTTCCTGCTCCTGTCTTCAGTAGCAAACTCTTTAAGAACAACATGAGGGCTTTCCTCCATGCAAAGGGTCCGATAGTTAAAGACTCTGAAGGCTTTGCTAACCCGGGAGTATCCTAAGAAGACTCCCTGGTCTGACTTGCTATCAAAAGTCTTCAACTGATCCTTCCTATTATTGTGGATAAAGCACGAACACGCAAAAATATGGAAATAAGATAAAGAAGGCTTCCTGCTGTTCCATAATTCATATGGTGTCTTCTTATGCTGCTTTGTCAGTAGAGATCTGTTCTTAGTGTAACATGCAGTGTCAGTAGCTTCTGCCCAGAATTTGGTTGGGAGTCCTGAGTCTGCGAGCAGGGTTCTTGTTGCTTCTTTGAGTGCTCTATTCTTCCTTTCACCAACCCCATTTTGTTGAGGCGTGCGCGCGGCAGACGTCTCATGCTCTATGCCTTCAGCTTTGCAGAACTCCTCCACCATCGAATTCAGGAACTCAGTTCCTCTGTCTGAACGTATCTTGATAATCTTCGTGTTCTTCTCGATACTGAGCTTTTTCAGAAGCGTTGGTAACTCTGTTTTGACGTCAGACTTGTTGGCAATAAATGTACCCCATGTGTAGCGCGAGTAGTCATCAATGACCACTAAATTATACTTTTTGCCTCTGATCGTCACTGGAGATAGAACAGGAGGATAAATCCATATGTAGCAGCTGAAGGATTCCATCAGTGGAAGGAGATAGAACAGGAGGATTTAGATTCCTTGTTTTCTTTCCCTTCAGACATGCTTCACACTGAGTGTCTTTTCTGAATACTTCATTCGGCAGTCCTCTTGCTAGAGTGTTTCTAGCTAGCTTGTTGAGCGTCTTGAAGTTGAGATGGCTGAGTCTTCTGTGCCAGAGCCACCCCGTTCTGTTGTCGTTCTTCGCCAACAAACAAGCTATAGGTTCAGCTGAGTTCCAGTCAGCTATGTAGATATTCTTTTTGCGTGAACCTGACAACACTGTTTTCCCTGTAGATTTATCAATGACATCACAGAAACCAGCGTAAAAAATCACTCTATTCGAGTTATCGCAAAATTGACTAACAAATAGAAGATTATGCTGAAGTCCTTCAACATATGATACTCTTGGAACTGTTGCGGTTCCAATGCTGAGTGTTCCATAGCCTCTGGAATAGCCTTTTGCGTTCTCTCCAAACTCGATTCGGGGTCCTTCTTCGTAGTATCATTCTTCGCAGGTCCTTTTGGTATATCATATGTCTTGAGCATCCGCCGTCCACATACCAAGGATCCTTGTGCACCTCATCCTCTTCTCCCGCCATGAGACACTTTTCAACGTCTTGTTCAAGCTCTATGGCCATGAATGCCGCTCAGCCGTCGGATGAATCCAAAAAAGAATCGACTTCATCTCGAAGTCGTCCGAGAGTTCACCAGCCTATATATACTTGACGCTTCTTGATGAACTTCTCCCTTCGAGCTTTGCGTGCTTTGCTCTCTCGAAGATCGAGCTCGGGACAATCATACCGATAGTGTCCCCGGCTTCTTGCGGTTGTAGCAAGTAGTGACTCTCTCTTCTTTGCTCTAGCCGCTTTCGACCGAGCCGAGTCCTCCCCGTTTCCTCGGCAATCGAAGTATGTGAGTCGAGAGTGCGCTTAGGTGTATACTCGCCCTTACCCTTGGAGTCTCGACGACTCTTGAGAGTTTTCTCGCGCCTCTCCTTCTCCTTCGGATACTTCACTAAGCAAGCAGCCGCATACTTCTTAGCCGAGTTTCCTTCTTGTAAATCACCGAGTGAAGGTTTAGCCTTGCTAGAAGTTGGAGCCGCCGGGCCGATCGATGCTTTGAAGGCATGGTCGACTGGGGTGTCGGCTTCCGCTCGCCGCTTCCTTTGAAGTAGACCAAACTCGAACTCCTCGACCTTTAAGTTCGAAAAGATATGGTCGGGAGTAACAATATCTAAATCAGAATGTCTCAGTAAAGTAGCAAAAGGAGTCCAATGACTATCTGGCAGTGCCCTCAAAATCTTGAGATTCATCTCTCGGTTGGAGAACGTCTTTCCCAGCCCGTTGATGGAGTTCATCAGATCCGTGAATCTGACTTTAAGATCTTCAATCGTGTCATCAGGCATGAGAGACAGTCTCTCCAGCTTCTGAAGTTCCAGCGCCAGCTTGTTCTCTTTGATCTTCTGAGTCCCTCAACTCAGTAGCGCTAGAGCATCCTAGAGTTCCTTCATGGACTTGCAGTCCTGAACTCTCCCGAGATAAGAATCGCTCAGAGTGGTCAGTATGGCGTTTCTGGCGACCCTGTCTAAGTTGTGAAGCTTCTTCTCCTCAGGGGTAAAGACATTTCGGTCTTCAGGGATCTTCTTCCCGGTCACCATTCCTCCTCCTTATGCTGGGTCCTGAGTTACGATACTATCAACCATCGGAACGATAGGTCCGTCCTCCAGTACCTCTATAATGCTGTTATGGAGGGAAGTCAGATGTGCCTCCATTCTAACTCGCCGTACCCCGTAGTTCTCTACAGAGAACATGGGTACCATCCTAATTCCTCACATATCAGACATATTAGATAATGATATGAATGAAGAATGATATGCAGTGAAAATGTTTTCTGGATCCGTTCAAGTAGACCAGTTTCAGAATAACCAGAGTCTTAGAGAACTCCTGCTCTGATACCAATTGTTGGTCCCGAGATTAAACGTTCAGTTGTAGAGGGGGGGGGGTGAATATTTAACTTTAAACACGAGCAGTCCTTTTCAGGAGAGTGTCATACTGAACAAGTTCAGTAGACCAAATAAGATGTTCTGGATCGTGTGGGAGAGTGGCTGACTTCACTGAGGCCTGCTAGCTGACTTGAGTCAGAATTCAGTACCGTTCAGCTGAAGTTCAGTATAGTGCGGAAATGTGTAGGCCCAAATTCAGTTGAGTTTAGAAAATATTTTTAAGAAAACAATTTCAGTATGTTAGTGCGATCGGTTCTGAAACTCAGTTGAATGATTTTATAAATGTTTTCAATATAAACAGTAATCAATGCAACAGTAAAGAGAAGACAAAACACGTGCAATTTTTAAAGTGGTTCGGATCTAACAATCCAACGTCCACCGTCCCGAAAGATCAGGAAGCTATGTATTATACTGAGATAGTCTCAGTCGGTTTGTACACTGGACAAATACTGGTCTTGAGATTTATACTGAGCAAGTCTTAGTTTACAAGGTATCACACTAAAGCGTTTAACAAACTCTCCAACTATGAAGGAGTCCTTTACAATAAGGATCAGTTCAGATATGAACTCCCTCGTCTAAGCTATGGATAAGATTTGCTGAGCTTAGGTTAGAGGGATAGGGAACGAGAAAGTGGCTTCTAGAGTGACGAATGGTTAAGTATGGACTTGGATTCGTATTCAGTCGCTTAGATACTAGAGGCTTTATGATCTGGTTCAGCTTGGTTCCCTATGAGCAAGTATGTCGCTTTTCGCCGAAGATTACTCTGTGAGGATCTTGCGAAAAGCTTAAGTCATTTGATTTTGCTCGTGAATGCTCGTGTGTTCTTGGTCTCTCGTTCGGTCATTCGTGAGCTTCAATTTGAATTTATCCCTCTATTTATAGAGCAGAGACAAGGATAGATCCGTTGGAGACGACGATCCTTATGTCTCTCTCTTTTGGGTAGCTAACAACTCTTTCAAAGATGGTGGCAGAGTCATTTCCCTCCATTTCTGGAAAGTTGTTGACTTGCAGCTTTAATCAGAAAGTGGACAGCTGGCTGCTCTTCTTTGGTCGAGGATGAAGAAAGTAGGTGAGACAGAACAGACTTCAATGTAGATCTGAAGCTCACTTCTCTATACCTCGTATGACTCTGCTGATTTGACTTAATAAATCCTGACAGTTTGAAGATCGTCCGACCGTTGCCGAAGTTCGATCTATATTCGCAAGCATACTCCCGCCGAGTCGCCCTATCGAAGATCAACTCGAGTTCGATGAACTACTCTTGCCGAGTTCGGGCCTCCACCGATCGCTTCGCATATCTGCTCCCGCTAAGTCCAAGATCACCGAGTCTTCTTCTTCTCGGTGCCGAGGCCGATAATCTACCGAGCGCCCGAACCAAATGAAGAGTGTCTACCGAGTCCGAAACCTCGGAGACGAACAATGCATTACAACGGAATGGTTCATCGACCAAAATAGGGTTTTGGGATCTTCAAATCTTCAAAGCATATCTTCGAGCACTAAGGCTACCGAGTTATCTCCGAACAAGTTGTGGAGGGACCGAATCATCTCCCAACAATAGTACTCCACGAGTAATTACACAACTGCTAACATAGCGTTTGACACTGTTCGACATAGTGGGAGGGTGATATTTACACATGATCGGTATATGTTCATTGGGGAGATGTTTGACCATCTCCCGACAGATGAACAAGACACCGTGGATCCCTGGACTTACAACGAAGCAGTGGGAGATATAGATGCAGATTTATGGCGAATCGCGTTGGACTCGGAATTTGAGTCCATAACTGATATGGATGTATACGAGATCACTAAACTACCTGAGGGATGCAAGGCTATTGGTAGTAAATGGGTATACAAGAGAAAGAGAGGACCGAATGGAGAGATCATGGCGTTTAAGGCCAGGCTAGTGGCGAAGGGTTTTACCCAAAAAGAAGGTATCGATTACGAAGAGACCTTCTCGCCTGTAGCAATGATCAAGTTTATTAGGATTCTCCTTGCCATAGCAGCTCACATGAACCTAGAGATCTGGCGATTGGATGTTAAGACCGTATTCCTAAACGGTTACCTTGAAAAAGGTAGAGACATCTACATGAAACAACCAGAAGGTTTTGTGAAGGAGGGCAAAGAGCATCTAGTTTGGAAGCTTAGGAAGTCTATTTATGGACTTAAACAAGCTTCCCGGTTATGGCACCAGTGTTTTGACGAGGTGGTCAAATCCTGTTGGGAGATGATTCAGCAGCAGATTGTGTAGATGATTTGGATGATCCCAAAATCCTAATTTGATAGATGAACCATTTCGTTGTAATAGTAACGCCTTAGTCTCTGAGAGTTTTCGCACTCGCAGACTTTCCTTCGCCGTGGTCCGAGCACGGAAGTTCCGTCCGCCGATCCCCGCAGACTATCCGCCTCGCACCATGGAGTGAAGACTCGCGTAGTGCCGGACTCAAGCAGAGCAAAGATATCGAGAGGTGTTCGGATTCGCAGTCTTGGCCGACTCCGCAGAGCAAAGATATCGAATAGAGTAGCCGCAGAACCGGACTCGCAGAGCAGCTTCATCGAACTCGTAGTCGACCCTCAATAGAGTTGGACTCAAAGAAGAGTATACTATCGAACCCCCGGTGTTAGACTCAAAGAACGACCCGACAGTCTTCTTGATTGTCGGATGATCTTCTATGTTAAATCGTAGAGTCGTCCGAGGTTGTTCACATCGAGAAGTCGCCTTCAAGATCGCCTTAAGGTCTCCGTGTGTCTCAACTACTTTCTACACCTCGACCAATGACAAGCAGCCAGTTGTCAAAGTTCTGATAAAAGCTGCAAGTCAACCACTTTCCAGAAATGGAGGAAAAGACTCTGCGCGATTTCTAAAAGAGTCGTTAGCTACCCAAAGAGAGTGACACGTAGACAGTTTGTCTCCAACGGATCTATCCATAACTCACCTCTATAAATAGAGGGAAAATCAAATCGAAGGATACAACACATACGAGCAACGAACGAACAAGTTACAAGCTTTCCGCAAGAACTTCAGAGAAACACTCAATGCGAAAGGCGACTACTTTGCTCTAGGGAACCAAGCTGAATAGAATCAAAGCCTCTAGTATCCAAGTGATAGAACACGAACCCAGAGAGACTATTCCTCATTGTTCATCACTCTAGAAGCCACTTCTTGTTCCTTTCCCTCTAACCTAAGCTCCACTGAAATAACTATAGCCAAGACCCGAAGGAGTTCATATCTTGAACTGTTCTTATTGTTAAGAACTCCTTCATCATTGGAGAGTTTGTAAAACTTTATAGTTTGATCCTAGTAAACTGGGACTTGCTCAGTATAATCTTCAAGGCCGTGTTTTTCCAGTGCACAAACCAACTGAGACTAACTCAGTATAATAAAATAGCCTCCTGATCTTTTCGGGACAGTAGACATATGATTATTTGATATCCGAACCACTTTAAAATTGCTGTGTTCATTTACTGTTGCATTGATACACTGTTCATACTAAAAACCGTTTTACAAAATCATACAATAGAGTTTCAGCAAAGCTAAACTGAGTGCACTAACCTACTGAAACAGCTTTTAATAAAAACGCTTTCAACTCAACCGAATCGGGCCTACACTATTCCGCACGCTACCGAACTCTTACCGAACGGTATCGAACTCGACATCGGCCGCCCAGCGCACCTCAATATAGTCGGGCCACTCGTCCACGCGATCCGCAACGCCTTGCCTTGTCTACTGAATTTATTCAGCAAGACACTCTCCTGAATTGGACTGTTCGCGTTTTAAATTGAGAAAGTTTTCAGGTGTATTCACCCCCCCCACCCCTCTACACCTAAACATTTATCTCGGGACCAACAAATCCTATAGTTTTGTATCCTATCCTAACGAGGTGTGTGTGTACCGTATTTGTGTTAACAGATCAGTGGTGTTTCTTGCACTTTACGTAGACGACATCCTTCTCATTGGTAACAATGTTGAAGTGTTATCAGACGTAAAGACGTGGTTATCCAAGCAGTTTCAAATGAAGGACTTAGGTGAAGCTGCTTACATCCTTGGAATCTCTAGTGGAATGAATCTGTGTTTATTAATTAATTTTGCTCTGGGCTGAGCATAGATAATTAATTAATTTGAGGCCCTGCTTTATTTCTTGTATTAGATCCCTGATCTGGCCCAATTAGTTGCCTAGTTATTTATTGTCTCTCAGAAATCATTATTAATATATTCATGTATTTTTACATTATTTAATAATGTTATTTATCTGGAATTAATTGGCTGGGCCAATTAATTGATAAATATTAGTAGCACAATAGATTAATTAATTATATTATGGGCTAATTATGTAGAAACCCATTAGGGATATAATTAAATTAATGGGCTATAAATATTAAAATTATATTGGCTCTGAAGCCTATATATATTAGTATTCTGTTCATAATCAGAATACACAATTATACAAACTCACACGCATGTCGTTTGAGAAGAGAGACGATAATCTTGATTTTCTCCAGTTCTTTGACCACCCAGAGGGAGAAAAAGGTCGGGACACAGATCAGAAGATCTTACTCACGAGCAACAATCAGAGCTGCAACAACATACGAAGGAGGAAGGTAATCGATTCTTCCCTCATATTTCCTTCATCTATGACATCTACGACTAGGTCACATCAAAGGTTGGTGAAATATGGATCATTGGAGTCTCTCTAAGTGGAACCATTTCCAACTTGCGAATTCTACTTAGAAGGAAATATGGTGACTAGACTTTTTAAGGCAAAGGGTTATAGAGCTACAGAAGCACTAAGTTTGATTCATACTGACTTGTGTGGACCTAGAAGGAAAGATGGGTTATAGACCTACTTAGAAGGAAAGATGGTAACTAGGCTTTTTAAGGCAAAGGGTTATAGAGCCACAGAAGCACTAAGTTTGATTCATACTGACTTGTGTGGACCTATGTCTACACAAGCTAGTGGACGATATGAGTACTTCATCACTTTTACTGACGATTACTCGAGGTATGGATATGTTTACCTTCTTCGCCACAAGTCAGATTATTTTGAAACCTTTAAGTAATTCAAAGCAGAAGTGGAGAAGAAGTTAGGTAAAGAAATCAAAACACTGCGATCCAATCGTGGTGGGGAATACTTGTCCAACGAGTTCAAGGATTACTTGACAGAATGTGCGATTCCATCCCAACTGACATCATCGGGCACGCCTCAACTGAATGGTGTGTCAGAGAGAAGGAACCGAACTCTATTAGAGATGGTTCGGTTGATGATAAGTTATTCAACTTTGCCAATTTCCTTTTGGGGATATGCCCTTGAGACTGCAGCATATTACTGAGTTGTGTGCCATCCAAGTTGGTTAACACGACTAGTGGAGTTGTGGAGCGGCCACAAGCCTAGTATGCACCATATAAAGATTTGGGGGTGTCCTTCTTGTGTGCTGAATAAGCAGGCCGACAAGTTGGAGTCACGTTCGGAGGTTATGCTGTTCATAAGGTATTTGAAGGAAACCAAGGGTGGTTATTCTACATCCATAGGAACAAAACATCGTTGTTAACACCAACATTCGGTTCTTAGAGGAAGATTATATTAGTAACCACAAGTCTCGAGTCGAGATCATCCTTGAGAATTACAAGGTGACCGAGATCCACTCAGAGAGTCAGTTGTGCAAGATAGAGCTCCACAAGCAACTACACAATTTATTAACACAACGCCTGACACTCTTCGACGTAGTGGGAGGGTGATTTTTATGTCCGATCTATATATGTCCACTGTGGAGACGTCTAATCATCTCCCGGCTGATGAAAAAGATACCATGGATCATTGGACCTTCACTGAAGTAGTGGGAGATGTAGATGCAGATTCTTGGCGAATCGCCATGGACTCGGAGTTTAAGTTCATAAATGATATAGCAGATAGATGTCAAGACCACATTCTTAAATAGTCACCTTGAAAAAGGTAGAGACATCTACATGAAACAACCAGAAGATTATGTGAAAGAGGGCGAAGAGCATCTAGTATGGAAGCTTAAGAAATCTATTTATGGACTTAAGCAAACTTCCAGGTTGTGGCACCAGCATTTCGACTAGGTAGTCAAAACCTATGATTTTGTATCTTGTCCTAACGAGGTGTGCGTGTACCGTATCTGTGTCAACGGATCAGTGGTGTTTCTTGCACTTTACGTAGTTAACATCCTTCTCATTGGAAACAATGTTGAAATGTTATTAGACGTAAAGAAATGGTTATCCGAATAGTTTCAAATGAAATACTTAGGTGAAGCTGCTTACATCCTTGAGATCAATGTTATCTGAGATCGCCGGAAAAGAATGTTAAGCTTGTCACAAGCATCCTACATTGATACTGTAATTGCTCGTTTTAGCATGCAAAATGCCAAGAAAGGTTCAGTACCTTTCAGAAATGTCATTTTTTATCCAAGAATCAGTGCCCTAAAACACCTAAAGAGATAGAAAGTATGAGGCTCGTGCCTTATGCTTCCGTTGTCAGTAGCCTCATGTATGAATGCTTTGTAGGAGACCAGATATCTCATATGTTGTAGGCATGGTCTCAAGATTTTAGCCTAACCCTGGAAAGGAGCACTGGACTGCGGTGAAATATATTCTCAAGTTCCTTAAATGGACTAGAGACTATATGCTTGTTTACTAGTCAAATAGTCTAGTACCTTTAGGTTATACAAACTCGGATTTTTAGGCTGACAAAGACGAGAAGAAGTCTACCTCGGGTTATGTGTTTACCTTGGGAGGTGGACCAATATCATGGAAGAGTGCAAAGTAGAAATGCAGTGCGGTCTCAACCATGGAAGCAGAGTATATGGCTGATTCAGAAGCCTCGAAAGAGGCAGTTTGGCTCAAGAATTTCCTCAAGGATCTTGGTATTGTTCCAAAATTGTCTAATACTATCACAATTTATTGAGATAATTCAGGTGCAGTGGCAAATTCAAAGGAACCCAGATCCCACAAGGCGTCTAAACACATAGATATGAAGTACCACATTATACGAAAATCTGTAAATCGAGGAGACGTGGTTATTGAGAAGATTGGAACCGAAGACAACCTAGTTGATCCTTTCACGGAGAGCTTAGCAATCCGGGCTAACGAGAAGCATGTTCGTGGCTTAGGAGTGGTAGAGATGCCCCCCACTTAGAACTACAAAAACTTTTGTATAAGTGGGAGAATAAGAAGTGATAGATAGCTGAGTTTGTTTGTACTAGTTCGTACCAGAACTGACACATTGTATAATAAAATTTTACTTTAGTATATGTGGGAGAATTATTGGAATTTTGTATACTGGAAGCAACTTTTATGCTTGTATACACTGTGTTTTTTTCTTTTCACTGTTTTATATTATAATATAATAAATATAATGAATAAACATTATATTATACTTGTGGCCCATTAGTAATTATATTGTTAATAAGCTTCTAATAAATTAATATTCAGCTCATAATATAATTAATAATAACTGGACCACTTATTTATCAATTAATTGGTACAACCAATTAATTTAAGATAAACAACTTTCATGTTATTAAATAATGCATAAATACATTAATCTATTAATAAATAATTCTCAAAAGAACAAAATAAATATTGAGCATCTAATTGGGTCAGATCAGGGATCCAATACAAGAAATAAAGCTGGGTTTCAAATTAATTAATCATTTATGCTCAGCCCAGAGCAAAATTAATTAATAAACACAAATTCATTCCACTAGAGAATCCGTGTTGATTTACTCCTATATCTCAACTTGAGCATGTGCTTGTATTTTAAACATAATTGATCTCCGTATTTAAGAAATAAATATCCGTTAATTAATTAAGCTCACTGACAACTTAAATTAATTAACATCTTATTGTACTCCTAGGTAGTAACACTCGACCTTATTAACACACCTGAACTTAATCAACAGACCGGGTTTAGTGTGAAAATCCTTACTAGTTCCTCAGGGGATATCATCAACTCATTTAACAGTGATACGGATGCAAGTTACAGATAAACAACCCGAGTTACAAATAACTACTATCACCCAAGATACGTAGAACCAGTCATGATGACATTCACCATAGTAAGTCAAAGTGATTGATATCTAAATGCACTCAGTTGAAATTTTATCAAGCTTAAGATCAAATTAAGTGACCGAGATCTTTGGTTCTCCACTAAGGTCAACTATGAGAACACATCTCACTCTGATCCATCAATACACCACCTTCACTATAGCGGTATAGACAAGCTGCCAAGACATACCACTTCTTATCTAAACTACAGCTTAAACCGACAACTTGTCTTTAAGTTATCTCAGCTATGATAACTATTTATGTCTTGTTAGTTCAACTAACAATCTAACTCTTATACAAGATAAATGACCAACATCCACGAATATAATTAATCAGATAGGAGAATAAAATAGTGGAAAGGAAAAACAGATTGTATACAAGCAAAAAAGTTGCTTCCAGTAGACAAAATTCCAACAAACACATCTCACTGTGATCCATCAATACACCACATTCAGTGTACCAGTATAGACAAGCAGCCAAAACAGGCCACTTCTTGTCTAAACTGCAGCTTAAACCGACAACTTGTCCTTAAGTTGTCTGAGTTGTGATAACTGTTTATATATTGTTAGTTCAACCAATTGTGTAGTCTTCTGTGATCTACTACACACTACACAATCTACCTATTATACAAGATAAAAGATTTAACATGTGCAAATAAATTAAATCAAACAGAAGAATGAATAGAGAAAGGAAAAATACATTTTATACAAGCAAAAAAGTTGCTTCCAGTATACAAAATTCCAACATTGTGTTTCCGGTATATTCAACGCTTGAAGATCGATCTCTATTTATAGTCTTTGACCTGTGAATAGATCCGCTGAAGAGGACCTAGACACGTGGCAGGAACGACAAGCAAAACAATCATCTTTAATTTGAACGTTACTGTAGAGATTCTCTTTTTTCAGAGTATGGAGACTAACTACAGCTTTTGTGTCAGAACAAGTATAGTGTTGTCATCTCCGTATTAGTCGAGGTTTGGTGGTAGGTGAGCCTAACTTCAGCTTTGTGCCAGAACAAGTACAGTGTTTCATCTCGTCGGACACTTTACTGAAAAGTTTTCTACTTACATTCTCTCATATATTCAACATGTTTACAGTTGCTTTCATACTGACAACACACCTAATTCAGTAGATTCATCTAAGTCGTCAGACAACTGAATCGTCAGTTGATTTTTAAAACTATATAGTTATCCATCCTAATCGAGACACCCTTACTATGAATTTTTTTTTGACAGGACAAAGAAAATTATATAAAACAATTTGGTCAACTAACTATACCGTCCCCAACAAACTAGAGTTTTCAAGTTGAAGTAGTTGTATTAATGTTGGAATCTTTTTCCTTATCCACCTAAATTAATTATATCCCTTATTAATTCATGCACGCCTCTAGTCAAGTTTCTCTAATCAATTCATCAACATTTTTACAGGTCAAATTTATTACATATTGTTACATCTTCAGAATTATTTCCCATGCACATTTACTTTTATGGTCACAAAAAACTTATTCACAAATTAGTAATTAATCGGAGCCGGCCAGATGTACCACTTTCGTATACCTCGCTACAGACTCACACACACCACAAGGGTATTGACACGTGGCATTTCTCATTAAATAAAGTGGGTCATATTTAAGATATGATAATACCCTTGTGGGCAGACACACAAGCAGATACAAAAATCTGGACACACAAGCTTTTGTGGTAATGGGTTTACGGAAAAAACCTTTCAAATTTTTCATTAGTTACTGTTTATTCCTTATTTTGTGGGTGAATTTAATCATCAACGCAACAATGATATGATAAATAAATTACTAGTACATATAAAATAACAAATTATTACAAATATTTTATTTGAGGATCTCACATCATTATCATAACTAATAATTCTTCTAAAATACCGCGTTCAAAAGAAATGTAACAAGAATAGGACGGAGCGGGTATAAATTACTACATTCAATTCACTTCACTAGTTCAATTTCTTTCTGATATAAAGATGAACAAACTTGTTTGTTGTATAAGGTAGTATAAAGTAGTGAGATTCATTAAAATATATTAAAATATTATTTTAAATAAAAAAAATTAAACAATTGGAATGGAGACAGTTCGAAAAGAGAATATTAGTATGGAACGATGGGAGTACTAATTAGTTGAGACTCTCACGACCTAGCTCTCTCATAATATATTTATAATGCATAACTCAAATATGATTGAATTTATTAATGAAGGAAAATCCAAATAGTCAAATTTCAAAACCTTCAAGGATTGGCCACATCAAAGAATTTTGAACTTTGACGTTCCTGTTTCTTGTTCATCGATCTTATCTAGGTGAACTAAGCCCAGCAATTAAAACAAATAAACTTTTATTTACATATATATTTAGATACATACTGAAAACATATATTACATATTAATAAACCATAGTTCTTAATTACACTTAAAACTGTCTAATAAAAGCTTTTCAGACATTCAACTGAATTGTCCCGAAATCCAAGGAAATGAAAAAAATTAAGACCAACTGCCTTAACCATGTTTCCGTTTTTCAGTTATATTCAACGATCCTTTTCTATTTTCATCCTCCTCCACTCTTTCTTCCTCCTTTTTCCGGCCGCCGATCTTCCTGTATCCGATCTAGCCGATTCCATTACCAGCAACACATGGAGCACCTTCTTGCGCTTCCTCGACGCCGGGAAAGGCAGCCGGCCCGACGGCATGGCCGACCTGAAGCGCTACTTCCGCCACTTCGGCTACCTTCCGGAGAATCTCAACTTGACGGACCTCTTCGACGACGAGTTCGAGGGGGCTCTGCTTTTGTATCAGAAGAATTTGGGCTTGTACGAGACTGGGAAACTGGATATTAATACGATGAGTGTTATCGTTTCGCCGCGGTGCGGCGTCAGCGATTTCACGGTCGACGGCGTCGGTGTTAAGACGAGTCGGCGTTTCGCGTATTTCTACGGGGAGCCACGGTGGGTTCGGTCTTCGCCGATGATGCTGACGTACGCCTTCTCGGCCACCTACGTGATCGATTACGTGGGCCTACCAGACATAAAGGCTGCCTTCGCGCGGGCCTTCGAGCGGTGGTCAGCGGCGATTCCGGTGAACTTCACGGAGTCGTATGACTACTCAACGGCGGACATAAAGATCGGGTGGTACAGCGGCGACCATGGGGATGGGGGAGGCCTTCGACGGCGTTCTTGGGGTGCTGGCGCACGCGTTTTCGCCGGAGAACGGGCGCTTCCACCTAGACGCGGCGGAGAGGTGGGCGGTGGACTTTGCGGCGGAGAAATCGAAGGTGGCCATAGACTTGGAATCCGTGGCGACTCACGAGATTGGCCACGTACTGGGCCTGGCGCACTCATTGGTGAAGGAGGCGATCATGTATCCGAGACTGAGTCCGAGGACCAAGAAATTGGAGCTCCGGATGGATGACGTGGAGGGGATCCAGGCCTTATACGGGTCGAATCCAAATTTTAGATACGATTCTCGCTTGAAGTCCGACTTGTCATCGGGCCGGACCACGGTTTCCGACATGAAAATGTGGAGTGCCGCCATGGCTGCCGTCGCTCTTCTAAATTTTCCTTAGGATAATGATTGTTCTGTTTTTTTTTTTGAACTATTTGTCTATTTCTTAATCCCCCAAGCTTTGGGCATCACATCAGTAATTAGAATATCTTTTTATCTTTTTTTTTTTTTTTTTTGGGGGGGGGGGGGGGGGTTTAGGATTGTGGGAAATTACACTGCCAAGTAAAGGTCTCATTCTTTTACTTAAATCACGGTCAAGTTTACCTAATAAATTAAACTATATCATCATAAGATTTCAGCAGATAGTTTGACAGAATTGTTTTTATAATTTAGTGGGTAGAAGGGGAGTATTGGATTTCAGACAAAAAGGATGCTTAATAGAATCAGTTGTTTGCTTTATAGTTTGATTTATTATAGTTGGGTTCCTTCTCCATTAGTGATCATCATCACATGTATAATGTAACGATTATGCTCCTGTTTTAACATAGTAACTAAACACATGAAATTAATCCGTTTGACACTTTTTCAATCTCGTTTAATTAAATGAAAGGTTCAAAATCTATATTCTTGGGAGACGAGTTATCCGAAAGTGACCTTGAAACGTCAAATATGACTATGAACCGATGGATCTAGCATGAAAATTGATGGACCAGTATACAATTCTTAGTGGACCTATGTCATCCAAGATTTTACAACTTCAATCTAATGGGCCTTTCAGTCTCTGACAAGGGCGGACACAAGGAGTGGTGTGCCGCTATATCTCAGCTCCGTAAGGTTAGCTTTAGGGGTGTCGGTCCCGATCCCAGGCAAAATTCAATCCCAATACCAATCTCATAGCGGTATTGGGATAATAGCAGTATTTGAGACGGTAAAATTGGAATCGGTATTCGGGATTACCGAAAATCCCGAAAATTGATTTCTTTTTTTAAAAAAAACTATTCATTGCTAGCTTGAAGCTTCAAACCCAAGACCATTTAGTAGAGTGAATACTAACTACAATCGAGCAACCAATGACGCTACATATATCTTTGTTAGGAATTAGGATGTGTAAATTGTTTTACTAATTAGACTAGACACGTAAGTCGTCACAAAGGCATTATAATTTATAAATATAATCTATAAATTATTAAATTATATTTATAGTATTCTACTAGAATATGAAATATAAATATTTCATGTGATTTACTAATGTAATTATGTATATATGTAATGTAACTAGTAAATTAGATATAAATAATATCTAAAATATGAAATATAAATATCTCAAATACGAAAGCGAAAAAATCGAAAGTCGGAATCCGAAACCACACAATTGCTTTCTAGTTGCTCATAATCGGTTAATCATAATTCGGTAAACTAATGTCTATGTTTCTACAATTTTACTTTCTACTTTCTATTTTCTAAATTCTTGTTTCTTCACAAATTACAAGACATATTTAAAATTTTACTTATGATTTACATTTTGTAACATAACATAATAATTAATAGTGAGAGAGTCAGAGAGAGACATAGTTTGACCTAATTAATCTAACTAATATTTAATATTATTATTTTATATTAACTTATTATTAGTTAATATAATAGTTGTTATAAATTTTAATTATATTTATAAGTGTATAAATGTATTAATTATTTCATAAAAATATCGGTATTTCGGTAATCCCGAGTTCGGTATCGGTTATCTCGAATCCCGATTACCTTACGAAAATGAATCCCGATACTATCCCGTATCCCAAAAAATGGTATTTCGATATCCCAATCCCGTTAGTTTCGGTACGGGATTGGAATAATCCCGAATCTCAATACCATTTAGACACCCCTAGTTAGCTTCACATTCCTAATAAATTCTTCATCCGCCCCTCTCTTAGGGAAATTTGAATTTGAATCGATCGATCCGAATCTGATTGACAACTCGAACACCAACGGATTAGGGTGCTCGGTTACGACCCAAAAATTCTTGATTCCTTTTTTAATTTTTGTTATTCCCCTCTCGAAACTGGATTCCCGCTTTCAAAATTATAAATTTTGCTACTAAATTTTTACCCCCTTCGCTATGGCTCAATTAGATTATTATTGAAAAATAAATCAAAAACATAGCTAAAAATATGTTGGGCCATATTTTTGTTGGTCCCGTGAGTGAGTTCATGTGTAGAGGGGGGGGGGGTGAATACACCTGAATCCAAATTTCTCAACTTTCGAACACGAACGAACCCTATTCGAGAAGGTGCCGCATCGAATAGTTCAAAGGCACTGCATAACCGTTTCGAATCGTGTTAAAGGCTAAAAGAGTACCGACTCGCCGAGATCTCGCTAACCGACTAGGTCGAACCCGCATCGATCAATGAGAGTTCAAGGTGTGCGGGAATTGTGTAGGCCCAAATCGCTTTTAATGAGGAAAACGTTTTATGCAAGTCTCGGCCAAGAGATAAGAAGTTCGAATACCGAGACGCTTAAATCGATTTTAAATATGATGTTCGCAAGATGCACAAAAAAAAACCAATGAAACAAGTAAGTAAACGACAAAGATATTTTTAAAGTGGTTCGGATATCAACAATCCTACGTCCACCGTCCCGATAGATCAGAGGCTATTTATTATACCGAGTTAGTCTCGCCGCCTTGTACACCGGACAAAGCCGCGGCTTGGGGATTATACTCGAGCAAGTCCTGGGCCATAATTCTATCAAACTTTAAGTGTTTGACAAACTTCTCCAACAATGAAGGGGTCCTTATACAATAAGGATCGGGTTCAATCCTTATATGGATAAGCGAGCTAGTGGTTAGAGGGATAAGGAACGAGAATGTAGCTATCTGAGAGCGACGAACACCGAGGGTTTAGCTATAGGTTCGTGTCGGGCCGCTTGGATACTAGAAGCTTATGTCGGTTCAGCCTTGGTTCCTTTTGAGCCGGATGTAGTCTTTCACGGAGATAACTCGGTTGATTCTTGCGGAAGACTTAGTCGTTAATTTCGCTCGTTTGAATGCTCCCGTGCGTTTCTGCTTCTATCAGCATTAGGTTCTCGGGTGTTGGTCCTTTTTTTGTGTGCTTCAAATCTTGAATGATCCCTCTATTTATAGAGTGGAGAGAAGAATAGATCCGTTGGAGACGATCTTCTTCTTTTTCCCTTTTTGTGGTAGCAAACGGCTCTTTTGTGTAGTAGGTACAAAGTGTCCTTTCCCTCCTTTTACGGAAATATGTTGACCGTAGCTTTAGTAGGTGAGACGACACATGTATGCTTGTCATTTATCGAGGTGGATGTGGTGGTTGAGACAGTAACAAACTTCGAGGCAACCGAAGTTGACTTCTCTCTTCCTCGTACTTGACAACACCGATAGCTTATCAAAAGATTAAGACAGCTCGTAAGATCAGCCCGATGCGTAGTCCGATTTTGTATTCGTAGATAGACAACGAGAAGGGTCTATCGAAAATCAGCTCGAGTCCAAAGGAACTAATCCCCGCCGAGTTCGCTCAACCGACTCTCTCGCATATCGCTTCCCGCCGAGTCCAAGATTCACCGAGTCTTCTACACCGGTGCCGAGGCCGACGAGCTACCGAGCGCCTTGACCAGAGCAGAGTGCCTACCGAGTCCGAAACCTCGTAGACAAATACGAATGCAAAGGAATGGTTCACCAATCGATAGGGTTTTGGGATCTTCAAATCTTCTCAACAATGAGCACGAGGCTACCGAGCGTGATTCAAGATAGAAGATAGAATCATTTCCCACAAGTATGATCATGCCGAGGATCAATCATCACCCAACAATTTCCCCCTATTTGATGATGCCAAAACCTATCATCTATGCTAACACTAAACAGATAGAAACACAAACTCCTTACAAATATTACAAGTAGGATCAAATGGAGATGTTCCATCGGCTTCTATACTATAAAGCAAACAGTGGTAAATGTAACAATTTCCCCATTGCAAACAAAACAAAGCAGCGTAATCTATCAAAGCAATCAACCGACATGTAATAAAGAGAGTGTGAGCCAAAGAATCACTTCAAGTGATTCCGAGTGTTAAAGCATAAAACAAACACGGCCGTATAAACAACAAGTAGTTGTCGAGCCAAAAGCGCATTGTATAAATATAAGAGAAATTCAAGATGTATACAATCTTGCTATGTTAAGAGAATGAGTTAAAGATCTAAGGAGGAGGGTCACCGAACTTCTTGATTCTCGTCCATGAACTCTCGAGTCCGATCTTCGTGGAGCGGCACTCCATACATCCCGTATGTGATCTTCCTTAGCTTCGTAAATTTCCGCAAAATCGCAGGCTCATCTTCAGCAAGTTCTTTCTTCACCGCGGCATGCTTCACTTCGCCTTCAATCGTACCAAAGTGTACCGAGTCATCCCGTCTTCTCGGTGGAGGTATGATTCTCGGGGTCCCGAACACCGACTTCTATACCTTCGCATATGGCTTTGTCGAGGTATGGGTAGAGTTCGTGTTCGCAGCGAACATCCATTCCATGTAAGCTTCAATCCTTGTCCTATCGGGACCGTAACCTCCGGAAATAGTTCCTCTTGATGAACTCAATTTTCGCATTTTCCCATCTTTGATCGAGCCGAGCCGGTATCCATTCATCTCTGTTTGGCCATCTTTGAAATTTCAGTGTCACCGGCTTCCCGAATTTCTCAGATCCGTATGGAATATCGCCTTTAGAAGGCACTCTCCACCGGCCTCCTCTTCGCCCCTTTTCATCGAGCTTCAAGGTCCGCCTTCCAAATTCCCGTCTCTCCGGCAACCATCTCGCCTCCGCCCTCGCCTCGTATAGATATCTGTTCATCGATCAAATATGGCTTCGATTTCATCTCCTTGTGTATCGCCGGCTTGCCGAGGGGCTTCTTCCGATTCAAACAGGGTACTAGATCTAGATTTGGACGTACCCTCGCCTTTCGCACTCTTCGTCGTCGCTCCTTTTCCTTTTCTCTCGTCCTCTTCATCTCGTTATGATGAGCTTTCTGAGGCGCCTAGCGCTTTCTTTCCTCCTCCGGATGGGGCTTTAGTCTTTCCTTTAGCAAAGCTTAGACTTTGGCTTGTTAGCCGCTTCGGCCTCCGCAATTTCTCCGGCCGCCTCTCATCCGTAGCTATTCGGGGCTTCCTCCTCGCCAGATATGTACTTTAATCGCTTTGCCGGAGGGGTTGGAATTTTAAGCTTTTGTTTGCCCTTGCCTTCTTGAACCGGTGGTGGAAGAGGAGCCTCTTCTTCTTCTCGAGTCCTCCACCGCCGCGTTCGGCCGTACTCCAAGCAACCTCCTTAATAATGTCTTTGGGAGTCCGGGCCGCCTCGAGTAGTCCGCCGGGGTCCCGAGCCACTGGGGCCGGTTTCACCGTGCTCGCAGCCGAAACACCCCGGGCCTTACCCGAGTCTCGAGTCTCGAAGTTTTTCGAGACCGAGTTTTGCTAATGTCGCAATAGATTTCTTCTTCTCGCCCCCTTCTTTCCTTCGCAGCCGTCCCCTTCGCAGTCTAGAAGGTTTAGCGGGAGCCGCCTTCTCGCACTCTTTTTCTTTCCTTCACTTCCTTCACTTTCTTTCTCAGCACCCTTCTTCTTTCCTTCCCCCTTTTTGGCATCATCAAGTACAAACTGGGTTGGGATGAGTACCTTTTTCTCTAGCTTCGATAAACAAAGCTGGACAAGTCGTCCACCATTATGCACTTTCTCCAATGCTAGATGCAGCCTTGTTCCTCTCGGATATGAGTTCGTCCTTGTATGCCGTATGAGAGAGAACGACTTTCGACTTCGCTCAGCCTAGTTTCTCACCGATCTTGTCCTCCATGACCAGCTGAATGAGGTCTAGTCCGTTCTTCGTGGTCCCGGGCTTGCTCGGTGAATGACTCAGCATGAGCGGACAAGGCGTTCGAAATTGTTCAAGGAGCTTGGCCTCGTCCCTCCCGACTTGTCCTTAGCCGAGTCCGAAACCGTTGTTGCCGCTGGGCCAATGCTTCGTATATGAGAGCGGAGACATCGTGGGCAAACTGATGTAGAGATGCCGGATTTCAGCCCCGAAGCTCGTAGTTGGTGGCCAATGCGTACTTCTTCCACACCTTGTGGATCGCCTTCGCCAATTCCCGATTTTTAACTCCTTGTGCGCTAGAGCTTTGGCAACCGAACGGGATTTCTTGGCAGACGGGCCGGGCGCCGCCTCGTATGTCGACCTTGGAGCAGAGCCGAGCAGCTCGCCGAGGACGAGACACCACCGAAAAGGCTTCTCGTGCCCAAGGATACCGAGTGGTGCCGCTTCTTCAGCATGGGTATCCTTGTCCCGCGGATGTCCCTCATCGGCTTTCCTGTGGCTCGATCATCGAGCGGGTCCCGACCGTCGTGGTCGACCCATCTCGGGGGCGGCGAGCCACCGCTTGGCGCCGATCGCAATGATTGCAAGCATGGCCGCCCTTAGATTCTCCATCGTATTGAGGTTCTCGTGCTCGAATAGCCTATCTCCTCACGCAATCTCGCTTCTTCCAAGTGTAGCCGCCGACAGGAGTAGTGTAGAACAAGGCGTTGAAGCCGAGGCCACCTCCCGAAAGCGTAGGATCATATGGAGCCTTGCCGACTTGGCTAGGACGAGCAAATCTCGAATGGTCGCAAGCTCGAATGAACTCGGATGATCTCTCGAGAAGCTCTAGAGACAATAACTCGCCGCTTCCATCCCGAGAGTCTCTTCGCAGACGTAGAATCCGACTCGATATCAACGAGTCGGGCCTCGTGGTCGCAGTGGTAGATCGGCCGAGCGGAGGCACGCAGAGAGGGCTATCCGTGACGTTGGACTTCTTCGCTTGGGCTTCACTAGCCTCTCCCGTTCCTCTTGAACTTGTTCCTCGCTGGAGACGGCTTTCTCCACCGACTTGGTCTTCTCGATGAGGAAGACTCATCTACCAACCGTAGTGGCCGAATAGGAGTCTGGTTCCAGCAGCCACTTCGCAGTAGTCTCCGGTTCAAGACAGGTGTATCCAAGTATGGCCTTCCTCAGCCTCTTGGCCGGTGCCTTAGGTGATTTTGCCGGAGGTGTCCTTTTCTTAGGAGTCGCCCGCCGAGGCTTAGATGGCCGAAGCTTCGCGGCCGGCCCCGAACCAATCAGCTGTAGGCCGCGGACTTGTTGTGAAAGCGGATTTTCTTCACATTAAAATATTCCTTGCCGTCATATGTGATCTCCGCTCACCGTAGAAATCCTCGATCATGACCGATAATTTAAGTCCGTAGAGAAGCTTTCCTTTTGCGGCCGTGTTCGCGTAGCTTTGTCGAACTTGGCCGCCCGAGCCATATATTCGCGAACAAAGAAGTCGGTCCAATCGACTTTCACACGCCATAAATCGCCATCATCATATGGATCTGGGTCGGGAGATCTCGATCGAAAGAGCGCACCGGCTCGTCAACACCGAGTGACGATGTACGCCCGTTGCTCGAATCTGCGGTAGCATGGCATTCTTCGGAAATGCCGCTCGGAAGGTTGTGGGCTTGCCACGTAAAAATGGAGAGGTATGTGTCGACGCTGGGCCGTCATCGTACCCCAAGGTGCCGACACCTTCGGACGGGAGGTTGAAGCTCTTCTTCGCCGCTTGTTTAATAGACATCCGCTCCGCATCCTCGATGCGTCGTCAATGGTGTTAACAAATAACCTCGCCGTAATGTCTCCTCCAACCGAGCCGGAGTTCAGATATAGTTTTGCCACTTGTCGAGGAAGGAAGAAGGTCGGCTTCCTCGATAGAAACTCCTCAAGTCTGGATTTCCTCAGATATGTGAAGATATCATCCATGTACTCGAGCTCGCACGCGTCGAACTCCATAACTGGTTTGCACCATATACGGCCCTTGCTGAGGATTTCCTCTATCTTGTCGGGAGAACCGACAGATAGACCACCATAGTACTGCTACAAGAAATGAATCGCACCGTTTCTTGGATAGATCAGTGCTTTACAATGCGATATTGAAAAATATAATAAATACATTAACAGATATAAGCATACCAATAGATAAAATTTGAGATAAGATTGAGAATGAAGTTGCAAGTAAGGATTGCGTATGCAGATCTCGGATTTTTCGAAATTTGAAAGTTATGAAGTATGCTAATGGCGGTTTCAAAGATATGATCGAATATATATATCAAATATGAAGATGAACGGTTTTCGATCGAAGGCTGAATTTAAACTTGCTTTATGATATGGACGGTTAAGATTAGAAGTTATAAAATAGGCAATGATCACAAAAGTCGCCTAAGTCAAAGCCGCTTGCAAAATAGCCTAAGTAGTAATCGTGGAAAAGACATGCATTAAATGCATGCAGAGTTCAAAGAAACTTATGTATGGAATGTCGCGCATTAAATGTGAGCCGTTAATAACAAAGACAAACCAAAAGATATTAATGTCATGCCGAATCTTTGTCATAAATGCAAAGTATCGTTGTATTAAATTACTACCGAGTAGAGATACGCAAACCCGTCACCGAACATAGTAGTCACCGATACCTCGTGTAGATGGTTTCGTCTCTACGCATCGAATGTATCAAGATCGAGAGTGAACATTCCCCCTTACCGAAATGTTTCTCTCCCGAAACTCTTATCGACCGGGGTCGAAGAGGTCCAAATGCACCTAGCTCTACCGAAAGTTCTCTCGAATCGGATTCGCCAGAGGCTTGGTCAGCATATCAGCCCGTTGCTTGTCGGCATGGATCTTCTCCATCCCGATATCCTTTTCTCGACATGGTCATGAATGAAGTGATGTCTCGATGTCCACGTGCTTGCATCTCGTGTGAAGTACGTGGTTCTCGAGTGATTGCAATAAGCACCGGCATCGCCGCAGTAAAAATCGGCACTTCATTCTCGAGTGACGCCATAGTCTCTCACCGCCGTCTCGCCCAAAGGATCCGGGGCGCAACAACTTCCAACAGCCCATGTATTCGCCTTCGCAGTCGACGTGGCCACCGAGTGCCGTTTCTTTGAAAACCATGAGATCGCCTTGCCGCCAAGGAACCGACATGTTCCTCGAAGTTGATTTTCGGTCTATTCTACATCCCGCATAGTCAAGATCGAATAACCAGCTAGTTCAATATTATCATCACCGGATACCACAAACCCATGTCGTGTTCCTCGTAGATAGCGGAGAATCTTCTTTGCCGAGTCCATATGACTCGCTTGGGATTCGCCCGAAATCGAGCAAGCACGTACACCTACAACATAAGTTATGTCAGACGAGTAGCCGTTAAATATAATAAAGAACCAATTATAGCACCGGTATTCGCTTTGGTCTACCGATACTCCCTCTTTATCAAGATCTATCTTCATATTCGTGTTCATCGGGATCTTGATTGATTTGCCTGGATGTGCACCGAATCTTTTGATGAGGTCTCGAGTGTATTTGCCTTGGTTGATGAACGCTCCCTTTCGGATTGCTTGACTTGAAAACCAAGGAAGTAGTTCATTTCACCCATCATCGACATCTCGAACTTATCCTTCATCATCTTTTCAAATTGCCGACACATGACGACATTCTTTGATCCGAATATAATGTCATCCACGTAGATCCGCACAAGTAATAAGTCTTCTTCCGGCCGAATGCCGAATAGAGTGCGGTCTCATCGCGCTTTCTTTCGAAAACCTTCTCAAGAAGAAACTCGACAGTAGTATCGTACCAAGCCCCGGGTGCTTGTTTTAACCCGTATAGAGCATTTCTCGAGTCTATATACTTGATGTCCCCGCTAAAGCCGGGCGGTTGTTCCAAATAGACTTCTTCTTTCAAAGACGCCATTCGAGAACGCAGACTTCACATCCATTTGATAAACTCCCGAATCGTTGATGTGTTGCGTAGGCCGAGAATAGTCCGATTGCCTCCAATCCTGCAACCGGAGCGAACGTCTCATCGAAATCTATCCCTTCGGCTTGACAAAGAGCCTTTAGCCACGAGTCTTGCTTTGTTCCTTACTATAACGTTGTTTTCATCTCGCTTGTTTTTGAAGACCCATTTAGTTCCAATAACATGTTGATGCCGGGTCCGTCTACAAGCTCCCATACTTCGTTTCTCGTGAACCGATTCAGCCCCTCCCCGCATAGCAATGATCCAGCCAAGATCTTTCAAGCGCATCCTCAATCGTCTCGAGGCTCTTCAAGAGACAAGAAGCGTGAAAATAATGCGCTTTCTCCTTGACGCAACTGGATCTTGTCTTGACATTTGCCGAAGGATCTCCAATGATTAAATCAAGCAAGGTGAGCATCGAGCCACGATCTACGATGTTTCAACTCTTCATCTCGAAACTTGTTCAACACGTATAGTAGGTGAGTTAGGCATTTCAGCTTGTACTATCCCGAGAATGAAGTAATTCAAGAATAAGAGTATGGCCCTACCGAGTCACCGGGTTCAGGGGGCATTCAACTCGAGAACATTACTAGACGTTCCCCCGAGGTGTTACTCTCAAGCAGTGTTGGTCTCAGCTACCTCAATGGTTTCTTCAAAAACCTCGAGTTACCCGGGGATTGATTCTGCTCGGGAGAATCAACTGCTCAGCCTACTTGCTCGCCGGGTTGAGATTCAAGAAGATTTGTCTTCGCTTTCTTCGTCCGAATCATCATCCCAACATAGCCGGATCATTTCGCATTTGTCTTTTAAGCTTAGATCCCGTAGCAAGCATACCGATGTCCTCGATTCGAATTTGAGTTATTGCTCCCGTCTTCGCAGCAAACTCGTTAAAAACAACATGAGGGCTTTCCTCCACGCAAAGAGTCCGATAGTTGAATACTCGAAAGCTTTGCCGACCCGAGAGTATCCTAAGAGTACTCCCCGATCCGACTTGCTATCAAAAGTCTTCACCGATCTTTCCCATTATTGTGAATAAAGCATGAACAACCAAAAATATGGAAATAAGATAGAGAAGGCTTCCCGCCGTTCCATAGTTCATATGGTGTTCTCTTACGCCGCTTTGTCGCAAAGATCGGTTCCGAGTGTAACATGCAAGATTAGTAGCTTCCGCCCGAACTTGGTCGGGAGTCCCGAGTCCTGCGAGTAGAGTCCTAGCCGCCTCTTTTAGAGTTCTCGTTTCTTTCGTTCAAAGAACTCCATTCTCGCCGAGGTGTGCGTGCAACTGAAGTCTCATGCTCTATTCCTTCGCTTGCGTAACTCCTTTACCATGGAATTAAGGAACTCGCCTCCGTCCGAACGTATTTTTCTCGATCTTGGTGTTCTTCTCGACACCGAGCTTTTTTGAAGCGTTGGTAACTCGTTTTGACGTCGACTTGTTGGCAATGAATATGACCCATGTGTAGCGAGTAGTCATCTATGACCACTAATGCATATTTTCTCGCCTCCGATCGTCACCGGGGAGACCGGTCCGAACAAATCCATATGTAGTACCGAAGGATTCCATCGTTGGAAGGAGATGGAACTGGAGGATTTTGATTCCTTGTTTGCTTTCCCTTCGCACATGCTTCACACCGAGTGTCTTTGCCGAATACTTCATTCGGCGCCCCCCTTGCTGGGAGTGTCTCTGCAAGCTTGTCGAGCGTCTTAAAGTTGAGACGGCCGAGTCTTCTCGCGCCATAGCCACCCCGTGCGGTTGTCATTCTTCGCCAATAAGCAAGCTTCGTGTTCACCCGAGTTCCAGGCCACCACATATATGTTCTTTTCGCGCTGAACCCGATAACACCGTTTTCCCCGTGGATTTATCAATAACATCACGTAAAACCCAAACAAATATCACTCTATTTGAAGTTATCACAAAATTGACTAACAGAGAGAAGATTATGTCAAGTCCTTCAACATATGATACTCTTGGAACGCTGGGCGCCCAATGCCGAGTGTTCCATATCCTCCGGTATAGCCTTTTGCATTGTCTCCGAACTCAATTATGGGTCCTTCTTCTGATATAATTCTTCGCAGACTCCTTTGGTATGTCATGTGTCTTGAGCATCCGTTGTCCACATACCACGGGTCTTTACGCACCCGCAAAACGTAATTATATTCGAGTACCCTTTATTTTTGATTTTGGGTCCTTAAATGTTAGTTTTAGTAACCCAAATCCGCCTAACAACCCCGGTGGTTTCGCACATTTTCTTTCCACCGGAGTCAACATATCTCGACCACCGGATCGGTCACGCCCGACTTCGAGGCTTCTGAGGTTCAGGAGTCCTGATCTTCTGAGTTGGTGGACTGCTGACCTTTGCCTTCTTCTGACCTTTGGAGCCTCTTCGGACTATAGGTTCATAATAATATCATCCATACCGAAGCAGATGCGTCGCCTTCGGAGGTCCATACCGATCCGCCAAGTTTGATTTGCCGGTTCCCCCTCGACCGAACCGGAGTTTCTTGGCATTGATCTTCTTGTCGAATGCCGATGTGTGGGATGAGGTGCTTTCATCTTCTCGTTTGTTCTTTGCTAGGGGGTTCAAGATATCCGCGTTGATAGTCTCCCTCGAACAAATCTATCGCCAGCCGTACTTCCGAGTGTATCGCGCATGAGGAAGCTCCTGAGATCGAATCCAAGTCCTTCCTTGCAAGCAGCTTTGGCTTATTGCTTGCTAGCATAGCCTCTAATTTCTTCTCTCGCGCCCATATACCTCTCTCGCCATCGTGTTCCTCCGCACATCATCACTTTTCTTCGCCAAGGCCGTGCTCTGGCCCGAAGTCCCGACAATTCTTGCTTCAAGAGACTCGGCTCAAGATCTTCTCGAGTCAAGTCATTGGTCAAGACTCGAAATCCGATCTTCTTGATGCCGAGACTTGGCCATCGAGAGTTTATCTCCCTCCCCGAGTCTCAACACAAGTCCTTCGGCCTCGCAGAACAACCCCGACTCTCCTAAGAAAGCCTCTCGATTCTCCACTTTCGTGGTATCCAACTCCCGAAGAGTCTTACCGAGCCGCAGACTCATCCGAATTTGTTCATCTAGTAGATCTTCATATGCGGTCGAGATGTCCAAATTCCCATCTACACCGAAATAGTGTCGTGTGTGCAAAGGTGAAGAGGAGTTAACTCGGTTTATGAGAATTTACCTCATCCTCTTCGCCCGCCATCATGCACATTTCGGGCTGATTCATCTCGCTTCATGCTCTAAGGCCATGAAAGCCGCTTCATCGCCGATGAATCCATAAAGGAGTCGATCTCTTCTCGAGTCGTCCGAGATTTTGCCGCCTATGTAGGATTGTCTTTTCTCGGGCGAATTTCTCTCTCTCCTTGCCTTGCGTGCTACGCTGTTCAAAGACTACCGAGCTCGGGACAATCATACCGATAATGTCCCCGCTTCTTGCAACTGTAGCAAGTGATGACTTTTTCTTCTTTAGTCGCACTATCCCTTGAGGGTGCCGAGTCATCTTTCTTTCGCATTCGTAAGATCGAGTATCGTGGAGCGCGTTTAGGTGTATATTCTCGACTTACCTTTTATATCTCGGTATGCTTTGGTCGGCTTTCTACGCCTTTCTTTCTCCTTCTCGATACTTCATCCGCGAAAGCAGCCGCGTACTTCCGAGCTAGACTTCCTTCTTGTAGGTCGCCGAGTGAAGGCTCGGCCTTACTCGCCGTCTTGCTCGTAGCGGAGATGCTCGCCGACCGTAGCTTTGAAAGCATGGTCAATCTTCGTATTAGCTTCAGCCTCTCGCCTTTCTTTGAGGTCTCGTCGAACTCATACTCCTCTCGCCCCGTAATTACGAAAAGATATGGTCGGGAGACAAAGATCTAAATCGAATGTCGCAATAAAGTGGCAAAAGGTGTCCAAAGGTTCGTCCTAAGCAGCCGCCCTCAAAATCTTCGCGATTCATCTCTCGGTTGCCGAATGTCTTTCCCACCCATTGATAGAATTCATCGATTGGTAACTGACGCTTAGATCTTCGATTTTGTCCCCGGCATGAGAGACAAGCTTTCCAGCCTTTTGGAGTTCCAAGCGCTAATTTGTGTTGGCTTTAATCTTCCGAGTCCCTCGACTCGCAGCGCAAGAGCATCCTGTAGTTCTTTAGCAGCCTTGCATTCCCGAACCCCGCCAAGATAAGAATCACTAAGGGTGGTTAGTATAAGCATTCCCCGGCGACTCGGCCTAGATTGTGAAGCTTCTTCTCTTCAGGAGTGAAGAGACTTCGTCTTTGGGGATCTTCTTCCCAAGCCACCATTCCTCCTCCTTGAGCTTGGTCCCGAGTCACGACACTATCAATCATAGGAACGATAGGTCCATCTTCAAGCACTTCGGCCATATCGTCATGGAGGGATGTCGATGAGCTTCCATCCCGAGTCGCCATACTCCGTAGTTCTCCACCGAGAACATAGGTACCATCCTTATACCCGACATATCAGCCATGAAGAATAATGATATGAATGTAGAGTGATATGCAAGTGAAAAACGCTTCCCTGGATCCGCTCGAATAGTAACCAGCCTCAAAGATAACAAGAGTCAAAGAACTCCCCGCTCCGATACCAATTGTTGGTCCCGTGAGTGAGTTCGAGTGTAGAGGGGGGGGGTGAATACACCCGAATCCAAATTTCTCAACTTTCGAACACGAACAAACCCTATTCGAGAAGGTGCCGCATCGAATAGTTCAGCAGCACTGCATAACCGTTTCGAATCGTGTTAAAGGCTAAAAGAGTATCGACTCACCGAGATCTCGCTAACCGACTAGGTCGAATTTAGTATCGATCGATGAGAGTTCAAAGCAGCGGAATTGTGTAGGCCCAAATCGCTTTTAATGAGGAAAATATTTTATGCCGTAATAATCGAGACAGCTTAAATCGATTTTAAATATGATGTTCAAGATGCACAAGAAAAAACCAATGAAACAAAGTAAGTAAACGACACGTATATTTTTAAAGTGGTTCGGATATCAATAATCCTACGTCCACCGTCCCGATAGATCGAAGGCTATTTATTATACCGAGTTAGTCTCGGCCGCCTTGTACACCGGACAAAGCCGTGGCTTGGGGATTATACCGAGCAAGTCCCGGCTCATAATTCTATCAAACTTTAAGTGTTTGACAAACTTCTCCAACAATGAAGGAGTCCTTATACAATAAGGATCGGGTTCAAGTGTGAACTCCTTCGTCTAAGCTATGGATATAACAAGTGAGCTTAGGGTTAGAGGGATAAGGAACGAGAATGTAGCTATCTAGAGCGACGAATAGCCGAGGGTTTAGCTATAGGTTCGTGTCGGGCCGCTTGGATACTAGAAGCTTATGCCGGTTCAGCCTTGGTTCCTTTTGAGCCGGATGTAGTCTTTCACGGAGATAACTCGGTTGATTCTGCGGAAGACTTAGTCGTTAATTTCGCTCGCTTGAATGCTCGGCCGTTCCTTGCTTCTATCGCATTAGGTTCTCGGGTGTTGGTCCTTTTTTGTGTGCTTCAAATCTTGAATGATCCCTCTATTTATAGAGTGGAGAGAAGAATAGATCCGTTGGAGACGATCTTCTTCTTTTTCCCTCTTTTGTGGTAGCAAACGGCTCTTTTGTGTAGTAGGTACATGTGTCCTTTCCCTCCTTTTACGGAAATATGTTGATCGTAGCTTTAGTAGGTGAGATGACACGTGTATGCTTGTCATTTATCGAGGTGGATGTGGTGGTTGAGACAGTAACAAACTTCGAGGCAACCGAAGTCGACTTCTCTCTTCCTCGTACTTGACAACACCGATAGCTTATCAAAAGATTCGCATAGCTTCGAAGACTGCCACCGATGCCGAGTCTCGATTTTGTATTCGTGAGATAGACAACGAGAAGGGTCTATCGAAAATCAGCCCTCGAGTCCAAGCGAACTACTCCCGCCGAGTTCGGGCCTCAACCGACTCTCTCGCATATCGCTCCCGCCGAGTCCAAGATTCACCGAGTCTTCTACACTGGTGCTGAGGCTGATGAGCTACTGAGCGCCTTGACTAGAGAAGAGTGTCTACTGAGTCTGAAACCTCAGAGACAAATACGAATACAAAGGAATGGTTCACCAATCAGATAGGGTTTTGGGATCTTCAAATCTTCTCAACAAACGAGCACGAGGCTACCGAGCGTGATTCAAAGATAGAAGATAGAATCATTTCCCACAAGTATGATCATGCTGAGGATTGAATCATCACCCAACAATTTTCTTCTTTCAATAGACAAGTTAAATCAGGTAAAAAAACTCTAATTTCACCACCATCTTTGTAGATTCCAACTAGAGAAGGAGCGTGAGACGATCTTTACCGAATGAGATTACCATCGATACAAATAGTATACCCAATGTCAAGTTATGAGTCAAGTAGATGATACTCAAGAAGCTTAGCGGGTTAAAATAATATTGGGGGAAATCGTAGTAGTACTATGGAATTGAAGATCCCAAAACCCACCTGATATCGTAGTGTAAGTGTCTTGATAGGATTAATCGTTGGTCCCGAGAGCACGTCGTAGTGTAGAGGGGGGGTGAATACACCAAAACCGATTTCTCAACTTGAAACACGAACAACCCTATTCGAGATGGTGTCGCATCGAATGAATTCAAAGCAGACTGCATAACTGCTCGAATCGTGTTAGGCAAAGAGATACTAACTCTACCGAGACCTCGCTAACCGACCGAGTCGAACCCGCATCTTCGCTGGAGTTCAAGCGATGCTGAAATGTGTAGACCCAAAACAGCTTGAGAGGAAAACGTTTTATCAAAACAGCTTCGGCCGTAAGAATAAGCAGCTAAGATCGCCGAAACTTAGTTGAATGATTTTAAAGGATAATTTTTAGTATGAACAGCTTAAAATCAATGCAACAAGAAATAAGAGAACAAGCGAGAGACACAGAGATTTTAAAGTGGTTCGGATACACGTGATCCTACGTCCACCGTCCCGAAAGATCGGGAGGCTATTTATTATACCGAGTTAGTCTCGGCCGCCTTGTACACATGTGACAAAGCCGCGTCTTGAAATTTATACTCGAGCAAGTCTCGCTTACAAAGGTATCAAACTCAAGCGTTTGACTAACTTTCCAACTATGAAGGAGTCCTTTTACAATAAGGATCGTGTTCAAATATGAACTCCTTCGTCTAAGCTATGGATATATTCGGTTGAGCTTAGGGTTAGAAGGATAGGGAACGAGAATGTAGCTTCTAGAACGACGAACAGCTGAGTTTAGCTTTGGGTTCGTGTAATGTCGTTTGGATACTAGAGGCTTGTATATCGGTTCAGCTTGGTTCCCTAAGAGCTAGATTGTAGTCTTTCACGGAGAAATATTCTTCGAGTTCTTGCGAAGACTTAGGCTTTTTAATTTGCTCGTTGAATGTCCCCGTGTTCTTGTGTTTTCTCGTATGCTTCAAATTTCGAATGATCCCTCTATTTATAGAGAAGAGTCTTGGAAAGATCCGTTGGAGACGATCATCCCTTACTCTCTCTCTTTTGGTAGCTAACGGCTCTTTTGAAGTAGAGTGATAGTGTCCTTTCCCTCCTTTTCTGGAAAGTTGTTAACTTGCAGCTTTAGTAGGTATAGGATAGGTGTCTGCTTGTTATTCGTCGAGGTTTACAAAGCAGTTGAGACAGAACAAACTTCGAGGCATACTGAAGTTGACTTCTCTCTTCCTCGTGTTTGACTATGCTGATTGTCATTCAAAAGATCCGACGCTCGTAAGACCGTCCGGCCGTTGCCGAGTCCGATCTTCGATTCGCAGCAAATATGCCGAGATGGCTTTATCGAAGATCAGCTCGAGTACAAAGCGAACTACTCCCGCCGAGTTCGGCTCTATTGACTCTATTCAAGGATCGCTCCCCGCCGAGTCCAAGATTTACCGAGTCTTCTACATCCGGTGCCGAGGCCGATAATCTACCGAACGCCCGAACCAGAAGCAGAGTGTCTACCGAGTCCGAACCCTCGAGACAAAAATAATTACAACGAAATGGTTCACCAATCAAGATAGGGTTTTGGGATCTTCAAATGTTTATAGATTCACTCAGAGTATAAGCCTACTGAGCGCGTATCAGTACGGAAGATAGAATCATTTCCCACTAAGTATTACAGTGCTGAGGATAGAATCATCACCCAACATTAACTGATGTATAGGTTAGACTGTTTTTGTTTTGTTTATCCTTGTGTCTATGTCATGTACGGGGTAAAATGTTGGATTGATCTTCTGTCGAAGTTACTTTCTAGAACCCCACGTCATCAGTGTAAGAGCTCGCGTTTCGAAGTTATCACCGATCTTCGCCTCGCAGAAGACATCTCATCAACTGACAGACATCAGCAGAAGAACTCTTTGCAAGCTCAGTACTTTCGCAATCATCAGCTGACCACACTCAAGAGAATATCTCTTGTCAGCCGACTCAGACGAAGAAGACAGAGACTGCTTCAAGTCTACTGTGTCCGACAGGAAATGACCCAGCTGTTAAGGTCTTTTCGAAAGTCAGCAGAAAACCATACGAGGATTAGGGAGAGTCAACTCCGATGTCTGACACAATCTCACCTACCACAAACCTCGACCAATGAGAAGCCGTCAACGCGATATCCGCTTCCGACCAACTAAAGCCGCTCTCATGTACGATCAACAACTCTACTGCAACAATTCGAATTTATGGCCGTTTTCTTTGGAAGGTTGTGACACGTGGCATCGTCGTCTCCAACGGACATATGCCTGTTTCACGACTATAAATAGAGAAGAAAATCCGAGCTCCACGTACGGGATATCAAGGGAAAACGCTCAAGCTTTCAAACAACTCTAGCGCATTCAAGATCAATCCAGCGAAGAACTTGCTTAATAGAATATCATTAGTTCTTCTCTCTAGAGTTCTTTAGATCCCTCTTCTCTAGCTAAGCTCATTACCAAATCTATAGCTTAGAAATTCGAAGGAGTTCACATTTAATGATTGTTCTTATTGTAAGAACTCCTTTCTAGTTGGAGATTATCCCCTCCCCTTCAAACCTCGGTTTGATTTGTAAAGTCGCTAAGGACTATAACTTAGAAGGGTATGTCCAGTGCACAGATTCCTTGCTGAGGCTTGCTCAGATAAATCAACAAGACCTCCTGTTCAGTAGGACCGTGGATGCAGGATCTTGCGTATCCGAACCACGTTAAAAATTGTTTGTGTTATTTACTATTTTATTGCATCACATACAAACTTATTACAAAATCATATCCTTGCATAAAACGAATTCTTAAAAGCGCACTAGCCAAAACTACTTGTGAAAATTATGTTTTCAAACTGAGACGAATCTCCGGGCCCCACACTATTCCGCACTAAGGTTTTCGACTGAGTCTCAACGACTGACAAAGCCGAAGAGGAGAGCCCAAGACTTAACTCACTCGACCCAAGATCGAAGGTTCTTACTTGGCACTCGTTCATCGGGCCGCACCAAACAAAGCTCACTGCCCTTCGGTTTGAGAAAAAGAGTAGTACTCAGGTGTATTCACCCCCCCCCCTCTATACCTGACTCTCGTCTCCGGACCAACAATTGGTATCAGAGCAACGGAGTTCTTCTGATCATCGGTTCTGTACCTACTGGTCTTCTCGAACAGATCCTGAAAACGTTTTTAACTGCACAAGCATCTCTTCATAACATCCTTATACTCTTACTTACAATGACTGATATGTTAGGTATTAGGATGGTACCGATGTTCTCGATAGAGAACAATATGGTATGGCGTGTGAGAATGGAGGCACACCTCACGTCGCTGCATGACAGCATGACGGATGTCCTTGAGACAGGACCCATCATTCCCATGATAGACAACGTACAATTTGCTGCTATGGGAGGTGTAGGGGCATAGACTGGTGCCAAGGTCGCAAAAGATAAATCTGCCTTCACGCCTGAAGAGAAAAAGCTGCACAACCTCGATCGAGTTGCGCGTAATGCTATTCTGACTACGCTCAGCGATTCACACCTCGGGAGGGTGCAACACTGCAAGACGGCTAAAGAACTTTGGGACGCCCTGGCTGTACTGAGCCAAGGAACCCCACAGATCAAAGAGAATAAGCTCGAATTAGAGCTACAAAAGTTCGATGCTATTGCCATGGAGCCCAATGAGACCATTGACAAGCTAAGCGTCAGATTTACGAATCAGGTCAACGTGATCAACGGGCTGGGGAGGACGTTCACCAACAAAGAGATGAACACAAAGATTCTGAGAGCACTACCTCGACCGAAGTGGCTTCCCTTGCTACTTATTTAAGACGCCGCATCTTAATGCTCTAACTCCCGATGTTATCTTTTCAGAACTAAAAACAGAGGAATTTGAGCACAGCCTACCCCAACGATGTTCAAGCGCTCCAACTGACACACAGATTGATCATGCTTTTAAAGCAAGAGTCAGCAAAACTGGAGTCAAACCCATTTCTTTCAGCAAGGCAGTGGCCACAATTGAAGCAAAGTCCTCTGAGAATTCAGGCCCTGACCAACTAGCACTGATGGCTCTCAAATATCAAAGAGAAAAAGAGAGAGTCAGAAAGCTGAAGAAATACAACAGAGATTCTCCCTCAGGTAAGAAAGATTATCGAAATAGGGAAGAATCTAAATCTACTACTGATTGCAGGAACATAGAACCTGCTGCTAGTCTATCAAATGGCTCAGCTGGAAAGAGTACCAAATCAACTGTGTTCTACAACCGTAAGAAAGAGGGACGTTATCAGTACGACTGTCCCGAACTCTCAGCTGCTCAAAGAGCAGAATGGAAGGCCAGGCGCGAAAAATTTGCCCGAAGGAGGCAGGCCTACATAGCCGGAGAGATATCCGATGACTCAATCGAGGAAGATACATTCATGTATTCTTCTGAGGACGAAGCTGCATTTGTCGCCGTTGAGATCGGAGAGACAGATCCTGAAGAAACTACTGAATACTGTCTGATGGCCGGAGAAGAGGCTGAGGTAAATTCTAAATTTAATACAACATCCTCTTCACATAGCACACACGACACGTGCTCCGTCACAGATGAACCTCTAGATGTGGTCCAAGCCTATGATGATCTACTAGAGGAGCAAGATTCAACTGAAAGAGCAGAATTCAAAGCAGTAACCATTCAAGAACCGGAACAGTGTAAAGGCCGAGAATCGAGACTTTCTTCCCGATTGTCGTCTCTACTGATTCAGAGAGTCTAGTTGCGAGACTGAAGGAAGAGATTAAATCTCTTATGACTAAGTCTCAGCTCCAAGAAACTCAGATATCAGTTCTGACTAAGGACAATTATGAGAAAGATACTGAGATAGCCCGACTCAGTCAGAAGCTCGCAGAAGTTGAAAAGGATTTTGAGTCACTTCGAAGAAGTGATGAAGTCTGGCGAGGACTGATGACTGAACAGTACCTAGGAGCTAAGGAGAAGTTGGAAAGCATGGCTAGAACTCAAAGGCCAATAGCCATGAAAGAAGGACTTGGTTATAGGGGTGGGCGCGGGACGAGTACCTGCGCTGCGGGTAATTGATTTTAATACCCATTCCCGTTCCCGCATAGAGCGAGTACCCGCATGCGGGTACCCGCGCGGATACGGTACGGGTACGGGTTTACCCGTAAATATTACCACCTATTTATAATATATTTAAATTCATAAATAAAAATTAAAAAATACTAATAAATGAAATTTTAAAAACCTAAATTAAAATTAAAAAATACCAATATATTTAAACCACTTAATAGGACTATAGGAGTAGATAATCTGTTTTATAAACTATGTTCCAATGGTGTTTCACCATAAATTATAATTATAAAACCGACCATATGATTATCAACTATGAAACCATAGATTCTTATAATTAAAATTACCGTGGAAAACGGTTTAGTCACACTCTAGTGCTAGCACAAAACATGCCAACGGGTACCCGTGCCATCCCGTGCCCACCTCTGCGCAAGAGGACCTCATGTAAAAAAAATTGTATATTAATGCGGGTACCCGTTCGGAAACGGGTATCTAAGAATAAAACCCGTTCCCGTTCCCGACCCACTTGATTTTTTGCGGGTACCCGCGTAATGGGTACCCGTACCCATTTTTCCCGACCCGAACGGGAAATACCCGAACGGGACGGGTACGGGCGCGGGAACCCGAATTGTTTGCCCACCCCTACCTAGCTACACTCATGAAGCTTCCACTTCAACATCTAAAAGCTCAGAAATGCTGGCTGATAGGTTCGTCAGAGGAAAGGCTCAGGCTACGGACTCAACACCTCAGGCGAAGAATAAACAGAAGATGATTGCACCTTAGCCGAGCAACCAGAAGCAACTGACCAGGGTCCAGCCCCAGGACACCACGATCAAACACTGGGGGAACCAAGAAGGTCAGGTGGGCGTAACAAGATAAATGAACCGCTATATGAACATCCAACTCGCATGGTTCGTACTACTATGAGCCTGTGGTCGGGAGGAACACAAAGCCTCAGAAGAAGAAAGCTCCTGAACCCAAAACCGTCAAAAATTCAGTATCTCCAAGTCTTGTGGAGAAGAAAGCTAACAAGGTTCAGAAGAAGAAGTCTCAGACTTCTAAGGTCCCTAGACAGATCCGGGTTCCGAAATCATCCACTAACATGTAAGGACCCAACCGAACCAAAGGGTACCTAAAAATGTTTTCGTTTTGGCAGTGCATAAGGACCCCCTGGATAGTGGACAGCGGCCGCTCGAGACACACGACATACCGTAAGAGCTCGCCGACCAACTACGTACAAGAAGATGGTCCCGCACTGAAGTTTGGTGACAACTCAAAAGGCTACACAAGGGGATATGGAACGCCGAATATTGGGACTCGCTTCAGTTCCTAAGTGGTAACTTATGTTGAAGGACTTCAACATAATCTCCTTCTCGTCGACCAATTCCCGTGACAATCCGAATAGAGTTATCTTTAACGCTGGTTTATGTGATGTTGTTGACAAATCTACAGGGAAAACAGTGTTATCAGTAGGGGTGCAAAACGGTAGGCGGTTAATCGGTTAATACCGTTATCGAACCGAAACTGGCGGTTAACGGTAATCGATTAACCATTTTTCGGTTAACGCTAGCGGTTGCGGTTAATGGTTACGAGAGACGAACAGTTAACGGTTAACCGATCGGTTAATCGGTTAAAACCGATTAACCGCTTTTTAATAATTAATTTCAGAAATTATAAATATATTTATATATTAATATACTAATATAAATATATTATATATTTAATTATTAATACAGAAATAATAATATATATTTCTAATATGTTATGATTGTTGACGTTGTTAATTTAATTGAATTCGTATCCTGCCGAAAACAAATGAACGCTGCGACCGTCCGCGAGAGAAGAAATCTTCTTCTAAGTCTGACCTCCGAGCTCCGACCTCCAACCAACGGGGCGACGTCTCCGGCTCCCACCACCACACCAGCCAGCCAGCCAGCGCCTAGCAACCGCCGCTTGCCCGCCAGCACGCCGAAATTTTCGATCAGGCCTCAGTGGTCAGTTGACTGAGTTCATGTTCATCTTATTCAATTCTAAGTTTCTTACTTCTTATTCGGTTCATCCAATCCTCAATTAAGTTGTAAGCCTAAATTATCGTGTTACTTCTACTTAGCTTATGTTCAGATTTGTACTGTGAGTACTGTTCAGAATGCGAAAGTAGGCAGTTAGACTTGATGATTTGATAATCAAAAGGCACATGGCTTTTTGGAGACTGATATAAGACAAGGTTAATAATGGTCGAGTGATGTTATGAATTTATAGTTAAGTCTTTCTACCAATATGTGTACGGATATAAATTGCATCATAAAAGATATTTTTGGACCTCGCACCTATTTCGCAGCCTACTACTACGGAATAAATGATAATGTTGCAGGAGTAAGCAGGGAGTCTTTATTATATATAATCCGGAAAGCAGAAAGATGAGAGGCTAAACCTTCTTTAGATTTTCTGCTTTCCAGTATGTACTTATCATCTTCATCCTTCTTCTTTATAGATAGATTTAAAACTATAGCGTCAAAAATATTATGAAAATGGAGAGGGTCAAAAATATTATGAAATTAATGAAAGCTGCATCAATAGTTGCTAAAGACAAGAAGATTATCCAAAAAGGGAAAACTATAAACTATCCAAGAAGATTAATGAAAGCTGCATCAATAGTTGCTAAAGACAAGAAGTTTATCCAAACAAGGAAAACGGTTAAACGGGTTAACCGTTTAACCGTTCGGTTATAACCGAACAGTTAATAGGTTAACCGACTGCAAAACGGTAACAGTAACGGTTACCGTTTTTCACTGTTTTTCGGTAACGGTTAACCTAAAAATGGTAACAGTTAACCGTTACCGAACCGTTTTGCACCCCTAGTTATCAGGCTCGCGGAGGAAGAATATCTATCTTGCAAACCAGAAAACCGGAGAACCTGAGGCTTGCTTGTTTGCACAGACAAAATATAGTGACAAGGCAGGATGGCTATGGTACAAGAGACTCAGCCACCTGAACTTCAAAACTATGAACAAGCTAGCCAAGAACTCTAAAGTCAGAGGACTACCCAACGAATCGTTTATCAAAGACAGGAATTGTGAAGCGTGTTTGAAGGGAAAGCATAAAAGAGTAGCAATCCACCTATTCCGTCACCTTCCACTGATGGAATCCTTCAACTACTATACATGGACCTATTCGGGCCAGTCTCTCCAGTGACAATAAGAGGCAAGAAGTATGCCCTCGTCGTTATTGATGACTATTCAGGATATACATGGGTCATCTTCATAGCCAACAAATCTGATGTCAAGACTGAGTTGCCCAAACTGCTGAAAAAGCTCAGTGTGCAAAAGGACATCGAGATTCAGATAATTCGCTCAGATAGAGGAACATAATTTCTCAACTTAGTAGTTAAGGAGTACTGCGAAAAGGAGGGAATTAAACACGAGACATCAGCAGCTCGCACCCCTCACTAGAACGGACTTGCTGAACACAAAAATAGAACACTTAAAGAAGCAGCCAAAACGCTCCTAGCAGACTCCGGACTACCCTCCGTGCTTTATCCACAATAATGGGAAAGATCAGTTGAAGGTTTTTGATAGCAAATCTGATCAAGGAGTATTCTTAGGATACTCACGAGTCAGTAAAGCCTTCAGAGTCTTTAACTATCGGAGTCTTTGCGTGGAGGAAAGCCCTCATGTTGTATTTGATGAGTTTGTTACTGAGAACAGGAAATCTTCAAAGACAAATACTGAGTATGTCAGCAACAAGCTACAGGATCTCGCACTAAACGATAAAGCCGAAAAGTTCCAGCTTTGTTGGGATGATGAGTCAGAGGATGATGAAATACAGACTCAACCAACAGGGGATGTAGCTGACCTGGTTGATTCTACTAAACAGAATCAACAACAGGTAACAATGGTCGATGAAGAAGCCCAGTGGTAACTGAGACCTCTACTAACAATATAAAATCGTGGGGAACAACTATCGCTCTCGAGCTAAATGCCCCGAACCCGGAAACTCGCAGAGATCCTACCTTTCATACTGAACTACTGCAATCACAGAACAGAACAACTGAAATACCTAACACACCTACAGACTGTGCAAAAGTAGTATCAGAAGAAGAAGCCAGACTCAGACGTTCGTGGCTCGATGCTCATTCTTCAGATCTTATTATTGGAGATCCATCAGCAACTATCAGGACAAGATCTAGAATAAGTCAAGGAGAAAGCTCACTCTATTCTTGTTTCTTGTCTACAGAAGAACCTCAGTCAATAGAAGACGCACTCAACGATGCTGACTGGATCATTACCATGCAAGATGAGCTGAACCAGTTCGTTAGAAACGAAGTTTGGGAGCTTGTTGACAGACCTAGACACAAGCACGTGATTGGCACTAAGTGGGTTTTCAAGAACAAGCGTGATGAAAACAACGTCATTGTCAGAAACAAACCTAGACTAGTTGCCAAGGGCTACTGTCAAGCAGAAGGAATAGACTTTGATGAAACGTTTGCTCCAGTCGCCAGATTGGAAGCCATTCGTCTGTTCCTAGCCTATGCAATGCATCAAAGATTCAAAGTATATCAGATGGATGTAAAGTCTGCTTTTCTGAATGGCGTACTGAAGGAAAAAGTCTACGTGGAACAACTGCCTGGCTTTTAGCAGGGACATTAGGTGTACAGACTTCGAAAGCTCAGATGGGTTAAAACAAGCACCTGTGGCTTGGTACGATACCCTATCGACTTTCTCGCTTCATAAAGGTTTTCGTAAGGGGGACAAGTAGATCGCACCCTATTCAAAGATAAAGTCGGAGATGACATCCTACCGGTGCAAATCTATGTGGACGACATCATTTTCGGATGCGTAAAACGTGACGATATGTCAGAAGTTCGAGAAAATGATGAAGAAGAAGTTCGAGATGTCTATGATGGGCGAAATGAATTATTTCCTTGGATTCCAAGTCAAGCAATCACCTGAGGGAATATTCATCAATCAAGCTAAGTACACTCGAGATCTCCCGAAGAGATTTGGTCGCGACTCGAGCAAGCCACCAAGATCCCCATGAATACTAATTTCAAAATCGATCTACACAAAGAAGGAGCTTCGTTAACACAACCGATTATAGAGCTATTATCGCTCCTTATTATATTTAACAAAGCAGCGCACTGACATAACTTATTTTGTAGGTGTATGTGCAAGATTTCGGAGCGAATCCCAAGCGAAGTCATCTAGACTCAAGAAAGAAGATTCCCGCGATATCTGAAGGGAACACCTGACGCAAGGTTATGGTGTCCTGCTGACGATAATCTTATACTAACAAAGTTATTCTCGATGCCGATTATATAGGATGCAGGATAGATCGAAAAGTCAACTTCGTGAACATGTCGGCCTTAAGCAAAGAAGGTAATATCTTGGTTTTCAAAGAAACAGGATTCAAGCTGGCAACGCCCACTACCGAAGCCGAGTACATGGCCGCCGGAAGTTGCCGCTCCTGCATCCTTTCGCTTCGACAACAACCGAGAGACTATGGTATAATTCGTGATGAAGTGCCCATCTACTGTGACTCCACAAATGAGATTGCTATAACTCAGAATCCAGTTCTCCACACGAGATGCAAGCACGTAGATATTCGACACCACTTAATCAGAGACCATGTCGAGAAGAAGGACATCAGAATGGAGAAAATCTATACTGATAAGCAAAGGGCAGACATACTGACCAAGCCACTAGCCGAGAACGTATTCTCGAGAATTATCTGAGCTAGGTTCATCGGATCCTACCGAACCGTGTCGCAGAACACAACAAATGGTATCAGCAGAGACCAAAACAATTGGTATGGGATCAGTATGACAGGTCAAAGACTCAGTACTTGATTCGGCCTGGTGAATCGAACTGAACACAGTAAGGGGGAACGTGGTCATCAGCACTTCAACCATCCTCCTAAGTCTAAACGGTAACCAGCTGGTCGTAAAAGTTCAACTGAAGAGGTTTGCATAGTTTTATATACTTAACGTTATCAGAAGCATGCTAGCATTTAATATATCAGTCGATTGCACTCAGCTGTTAATGAGCATTTATTTCCCACCATTAAGTTTTTTAAGGATTAAGCCGTAGGGAAACCGTTTTCATTTAAAAGACTTAAGACTTTAATGCCGCCCGCAGCCGCATTTAACGCATGTCTTCTCACCTTACTTTATACTCGCGCATTTCCTACGCGGGTCTAGGATAGAGGCGGCCTATGTAATCATTCTTTATAACATCTAATCACAATGGTCCTGTGTAAAAAACTCGAGATTAACTTCACCGCTGGATTAAAACCGATTGATTCACATATCCTTTAAAATCCTTTTGTTTTCGCCCTAATCCTACTTTACGCCATTTTCGAATTTCAAGAGCTTTCTTCGCATTCAGTTTCCCATTTCTCATTCCTCTGAAATTGCTCTCTGCATCTCTCTCAAGCACTTTATTTACGGTAAATTCTTACTGAACTGCATTATCTCGTATCCTGTTTACTTGAATTTCAAAATACTAACGAGCTTTTTGCAGATAAAAATGGATGTCAGTACCCCACCACAAATCGACGAGATCATCAAGTCGTGCATCTAGTTTGAGCCGACGATGGCTCTGCATCAGGTAGAACTTCCATATCTTGAGCCCATCTTCGCGGCTCTCGAAGAATCCGGACTCGAGCTCCTTGTCTCGAAGCACCCCAAAGCTTATCTTCCTCGACAAGTTGCAGAAGTTTATTATAACTGGAGATCCTTAGAGGACACAGGCGCGGAGAAATCATGTTTTTCATATATGAAGGAATTGATCCCTAAGACATGGGAAGCCAGTCTTCACGTCATCAATCTCCGAGCCACCGTGGAATTGACCTTTGATCTTCCGGCTCGTGGAGCCTCACCAGTTGGATATAAGGAGAAGGAGATCAACTCCTATGTTCAGAGGTTCTACGGCAGAGACGACATTGTCTTCAAATTAGCGCTGCCGAAGAACCAGTTGCTACCAGAATACCGCAAGCTCGCCTACATCGTAACTCACATTCTTACGAGCTCAGCCGGTTCATTTGATCACCTATCAAAGCCCCGTCTCCAACTGATGATGATAATAGAAGACGACATCCGAGTCAACTGGACTGATTTCTATGTGAATGAGCTTAAAGCTCAGGCACAGGAGTTCGCAGCCACACCCACTGGAGAAAGGAGACTAATTAGTGTGGGAAAGCTGCTGTATGGGACAAAGATGTCCGTACTAATCGAAGAATTAGTATCGGATCGCTCAACCTTTGTTGATTTGCGTTATTTCGACAGCAAGCTCATAAAGTTCAAGACTAGAGCCGCCGAGAAGTCGCGGCCTTCGGGGCCAACCGCACGTAAGAGGAGTACTACCGACATTCCCCTCGCGCCGACCCACCTAAGAGGAAAAGGCTCAACAAGTCCGGGAACATCTATAGCCCCAAAGAAAGCCTACCTCTCCCCCACCGACTCAAAGAGGAGTCAATCTTAGATGCGACATAGGCATCGAGGGTGCCACTCAAAGACAAAGTCCAGCGCATCAGCTCTGAAGAGACTCAGTCGGACACAACTGAACCGACTGAGGAGACATCCTCCGAGTGGACGACTATGCACTCAACCCGCCTCCGAGCTATTGGTGAAGTCACTACACAGATCCCAGAAATTGCTGATCACAGGGATCTGGTCGATTTTGCTATAAGGGCGAGGACTTAGATGTTACTGAGGTTCCTCAGCTGGGACATGCTTGAAGAGCTGATAAAGAGCCGCCGCCCCGTCCCTACCGACGAGGAGCAAAGCTCGTAGACGCTATCGGGCTTGGGGAACCCGCTAAACTAGCCTCGCTCGAGGATCTCTACGCAACCATGCTCTATCTTCTGAGCTTGAGATCCTCGGAACATGGCAGCAGCCCTTCGCCGCCATCCCATCATGATGATGACAATGATAATGATGTGGATCAGGCGCCACCCAAGGAAGCAGAACTGGGAGGATCTGCTGAGGGCAACACTCCCAGCGAGAAGGGCAAATCACCACCACCACCACCGTCTACATCAGGTGATGCCCCGGTTGCCTCGAAGCCTGAGCCGAGAGCAACAACTCGCAGCCGCCCCGAGCAGAGGCTCAACAGCTATCGATAAAACCTATCGGTTCCATGACCTCAAATTCCGTCAACAAAGCCATCAGTCGACAAGGAGACAAGAATCGTCTCCTTGCCAAGGACGTACATCTCAAATGAGCTCAGTACACAAAAGCCCAAACTGAGAAAGTCGACTGACCTTGCGGGTGAGATGCGTAAGGTCTCCGAAGCTCCTACTCCTTCTATCAAAATCTAGGAGATAATCGAGACCGCTCTCATAGCTTAGAAAGCGGATTTTGCCGCCGTAGTCAGCAGCCTCCTTCAATCTCAAGCAGTAAAAGTTCTCTCGAGCAAACGACTCGAGCCTCGCATCGCTCAAACCGCAATGGACGAGCGTAACAAAGTGGCCTTCTCCAGCCCTTCAAATAGCCATAAAACAACAAAGCGGAGGCCCTCAAGCTCATTCGGAAGGAGATGACAAGATTTGCATGACGAGTCTCTCCTAAAACTAAGACAGAGTCAAGAAGACAAATCGACACACACGTGCTGACTAGGAGAACGATTGGAGCACTACTGCGACGCCGTTAAAGACTTCAAAACAACCGCCACCTCCATTAAGAATATATGTTACAATCTGGAGAAAGAGGTAATTGCCATCCGCACTCGCCTCTCCCTGGCTGATGATACCAAAAAGGGGGAAGGAGTAGAGGAAGGAGTAGAGAAAGCTGAGGCGGAACAGGCTCAGGCGGAAGAAGGACCAGAAGTCCTAGTAATAACTAAGGGGGAAGGTTCAGCTGATCAAGATGGAACCAGCTCTGTACCCCCTCTCGAGATCGTCCAAATCCCAACTGTCCAAACACCAACTGTGGTTGAGCCAGCTGCAGGATCCGGAGAAGGATCCTCGGCTCAACATATTGAGGAGGTCGCACAATTTGTCAACTAGGAGGATGAGCCACTGCCACTGAGAAGGCAAGGGAAGGAGATTACTACTGAAACAACTCCTCTATCTTCCCCGACTGCTATGTTCAAATCCAAGGCGGAGCAGGAGGCATTCGATCAGCGTGTTGCTCAGAAGCTTCAAGATGAACTCAACCATGAGCAACGGATCGAGGAAGAAATTCAGAAGCAGTAAAGAAGCCTGTGAAGCTTATCGGGCAAAATCACCAAAGGAAAAGCCAAACCGCCTCCCGGAAGAACAAGAGAAAAGCTCAGAGGAGCTAGCTAAAGCTTCGCCATCGACACTCACCCCTCGCTCGTAGTACTGATATGCAAACACTTACTCCAGAGCAAGAGGCAGAAGACAGAGCCACCTGGGAGGCCATGCTAAAAGGTCTTAATCTCCGGAGAGGCGACACTAGATCAGCAACCCTCAGAGAAAAGAAGAGACAGGAAGATCTGGCCAAGATCATGAGACGACCGACAAGATAGCAAGCGAACCCGGCCATCGACCGGAAGAAACAAATTCCAAGGTCATCCAAGTACTACAGAGAGGCGCTCCAGAGCAACTTATCTGAAGAAAACCCATCGCCCTTATGTAGACAAATGGGTACCTTTGGAGCTAAACGAGCAATGGGAGGAACTGAAAGAGGAATTTATTAAAGGATACTACGTGTGGGGATTCAACCCATCCGGGGATCCCTAGCAGACCAACCGTTTGATGAATTCATTCATCTCGTATAATGCCGAAGCTCGTGGCTCAACTTCGCCGATCCTAGAAAAGGAGAAGCGACCACTTGTATCCCCCGCTCGTAAGGATTCCTCCTCCCGTAACGACTCGTGGGCGTTTTGTGCACTAAGGAGATAGAAGACGAGGTCGAAGCAAAGAACATATCATCATGATCTTAGTTCTAGAGTACCCCGCCGACCTCGAGGAAATCCAAACACCGAGCGCTAGAATCTACAAATATTATGGTTTGGAACCCCCGCCGACAAGTCTCATGGATTTCAAGAGCAAGACGAAGAAGTTCGACGCCAAGCAGTAGTCTTCTTATTCTCTCCTTTTTGTATAGAAGATAGGAACTCGTATTCACTTCATATATATCGGGGGAAATCGTAGTAGTACTATGGAATTGAAGATCCCAAAACCCAACTGATATCGTAGTGTAGTGTCTTGGATAGGATTAACTCGATGTATAAGGCTGGGATCGTTTTTGTTTTGTTTACCCTTGTGTCTATGTCCCGTACGGGGTAAAATGTTGGATTGATCTTCTAACGAAGTTACTCTCCGTAACCCCATGTCATCGCATAAGAGCTCGCGCTTCGAGTCATCACCGATCTTCGCCGCAGAAGACACCTCAAGAATCGACGTACATCGCCAGTAAGAACTCCTATGGAAGCTCGCACCTTCGCAGCCATCACCGACCACACTCAAGAGAATATCTCTTGTTAGCCGACTCGTGACGAAGAAGACAGAGATCGCTTCAAGTCTACCGTATCCGACAGAAATGACCCAAACCGCTAAAGTCTTTTCAAAAGTCGCAGTAAGACCATACGAGGATTAGGGAGAGTCAACTCGATGTCCGACACATTCTCACCTACCACAAACCTCGACCAATGAGAAGCCGTCAACGCGATATCCGCTCTCCGACCAACTAAGGCCGCTCTCATGTACAAGATCAACAACTCGCCGCAACAATTCGAATTTACGGCCATTTTCTTTGGATGGTTGTGACACGTGGCATCGTCATCTCCAACGGACATATGCCTGTTTCACGACTATAAATAGAGAAGAAAATTCGAGCTCCACGCACGGGATATCAAGGGAAAACGCTCAAGTTTTCAAACAACTCTAGCGCATTCAAGATCAATCCAGCGAAGAACTTGCTTAATAGAATATCATTAGTTCTTCTCTCTAGAGTTCTTTAGATCCCTCTTCTCTAGCTAAGCTCATTACCAAATCTATAGCTTAGAAATTCGAAGGAGTTCACATTTAGTGATTGTTCTTATTGTAAGAACTCCTTCCTAGTTGGAGATTATCCCCTCCCCTTCAAACCTCGGTTTGATTTGTAAAGTCGCTAAGGACTATAACTTAGAAGGGTCTGTCCAGTGCACCGATTCCTTGCTGAGGATTGCTCAGATAAATCAACATGACCTCCTGTTCAGCAGGACCGTGGATGTAGGATCTTACGTATCCGAACCACATTAAAAATTGCTTGTGTTATTTACTGTTTTATTGCATCGCATACAAACTGATTACAAAATCATATCCTTGTATAAAACGTATTCTTAAAAGCGCACTAGCCAAAACTACTTGTGAAAATTACATTTTCAAACTGAGACAAATCTCCGGGCCCCACACTAATCCGCACTAAGGTTTTCGACTAAATGTCAATGACTAACAAAGTCAATAGGAGGGCTCATTAGTTAACTCACTCTGACCCGAGATTGAAGGTTCTTACTTGAGCACTCGTTCATCGGGCCGCAAAGAAATGTGCCTCACCGCCCTTCGATTTGAGAAAAAGAGCAAGACTGGGTGTATTCACCCCCCTCAACACCCGACTCTCGCTTTCCGGACCAACAATTGGTATCGAGCAACGGTGTTCTTCTCGATCATCGGTCCTCAGAACCCACCGGGTCTTCTCGAACAGATCCTGAAAATGTTTTTAACTGCACAAGAATCTCTTCATAACATCCTTATACTCTTACTTACAATGACTGATGTGTCAGGTATTAGGATGGTACCGATGTTCTCGATAGAGAACTATATGGTATGGCATGTGAGAATGGAGACACACCTCACGTCGCTGCATGACAGCATGACGGATGTCCTTGAGACAGGACCCATCATTCCCATGATAGACAACGTACAATTTGCTGCTATGGGAGGTGTAGGGGCACAGACTGGTGCCAAGGTCGCAAAAAGACAAATCTGCCTTCACACCTGAAGAGAAAAAGCTGCACAACCTCAACCGAGTTGCGCGTAGTGCTATTCTGACTACGCTCAGCGATTCACACCTCAGGAGGGTGCAAGACTGCAAGACGGCTAAAGAACATGGGGATGCCCTAGCTGTACTGAGCCAAGGAACCCCGCAGATCAAAGAGAATAAGCTCGAATTAGAGCTACAAAAGGTCGATGCCTTTGCCATGGAGCCCAATGAGACCATTGACTAGCTAAGCGTCAGATTTACGAATCAGGTCAATGTGATCAACGGGCTGGGGAGGACGTTCACCAACAAAGAGATGAACACAAAGATTCTGAGAGCACTACCTCGACTGAAGTGGCTTCCCTTTGCTACTTATTTAAGACTGGAGTCAAACCCATTTCTTCCAGCAAGGCAGTGGCCACAATAGAAGCAAAGTCCTCTGAGAATTCAAGCCCTGACCAACTAGTACTGATGGCTCTCAAATATCAAAGAGAAAAAGAGAGAGTCAGAAAGCTGAAGAAATACAACAGAGATTCTCCCTCAGGTAAGAAAGATTATCGAAATAGGGAAGAATCTAAATCTACTACTGATTGCAGGAACATAGAACCTACTGCTAGTCCATCAAATGGCTCAGCTGGAAAGAGCACCAAATCAACTGTGTGCTACAACTGCAAGAAAAAGGGACGTTATCAGTACGACTGTCCCGAACTCTCAGCTGCTCAAAGAGCAGAACGACAGGCCAGGCACGAAAAATTTGCTCGAAGGAGGCAGGCCTTCATAGCCGGAGAGATATCCGATGACTCAATCGAGGAAGATACATTCATGTATTCTTCTGAGGACGAAGCTGCGTTTGTCGCCGTTGAGATCGGAGAGACAGATCCTGAAGAAACTACTGAATACTGTCTGATGGCCGGAGAAGAGGCTGAGGTAAATTCTTAATTTAATATAACCTCCTCTTCACATAGCACACACGACACGTGCTCCGTCCGCGTATGAACCTCTGAGATGTGGTCCAAACCTATGAGGATCTACTAGAGGAGCAGATTCACCGAAAGCAGAGAATTCAAGCAGAAGCATTCGTGAACCGGAATGTAAAGGCCGAGAATCGTGGACTTTCTTCTCGATTGCCGTGTCCCTACCGATTCGTAGAGTCTAGTTGCGAGATCGAAGGAAGAGATTAAATCTCTTATGACTAAGTCTCGCCTCCAAGAAACTCGATATCGGCTCCGACCAAGGACAATTCTGAGAAAGATACTGAGATAGCCCGACTCAGTCAGAAGCTCGCAGAAGGTGAAAAGGATTATGAGTCACTTCGAAGAAGTGATGAATTCTGGCGAGGACTGATGACTGAACAGTACCTAGGAGCTAAGGAGAAGTTGGAAAGCATGGTTAGAACTCAAAGGCCAATAACCATGAAAGAAGGACTTGGCTACACTCATGAAGCTTCCACTTCAACATCTAAAAGCTCATAAATGCTGGCTGATAGGTTCGTCAAGAAAGGCTCAAAGCACGACTCAACACCTCAGCGAAGAATAAATGTAAGATGATTGCACCTCGCCCGAGCAACCCGGGTAACCGACTGCAGGTCCAAACCCCAGGACACCACGATCAAACACAAGGGGAACCGAAAAGGTCAGGTGGGCAGAACAGTACAGTAAACCGCTATATAAACATCCAGCTCAGTTTGGTTCATACTACAATGAGCCCAGGGTCAGGAGGAACACAAAGCCTCAGAAGAAGAAAGCTCCTGAACCCAAAACCGTCAAAAAGTCAGTATCTCCAAGTCTTGTGGAGAAGAAAGCTGACAAGGTTCAGAAGAAGAAGTCTCAGACTTCTAAGGTCCCTAGACATAACTGGGTTCTGAAATCACCCACTAACATGTAAGGATCCAACTGAGCCAAAGGGTACCTAAAAATGTTTCGTTTTGCAGTGCATAAGGACCTCTTGGATTGTGGACAACGGCCGCCGAGACACATGACATACCGTAAGAGCCTCGCCGACCAACTACGTACAAGAAGATGGTCCTGCACCGAGTTTGGTGACAACTCAAAAGGCTACACAAGGGGATATGGAACGCCGAATATTGGGACAACTTCGGGGCCTAAGAGTAACTTATGTTGAAGGACTTCAACATAATCTCCTTTTCGTCACCAATTCCGTGACAACCGAATAGAGTTATCTTTGACGCTAGTTTCGTGGATGTTGTTGACAAATCTACAGGGAAAATAGTGTTATCGTGCTCGATGAGGAAGAATATCTATGTTGCAAACCGGAAAACCACGTAACCCGAGGCTTGCTTGCTTGAACAGTACAAAATCTAGTGACAAGGCAGACGGCTATGGCACAAGAGATTCAGCCACCTGAACTTCAAAACTATGAACAAGCTAGCCAAGAACTCTAAAGTCGAGGACCGCCCAACGAATCGTTTATCAAAGATAGGAATTGTGAAGCGTGTTTGAAGGGAAAGCAGCATAAAGAGTAGCAATCCACCTATTCCGTCACCTTCCACCGATGGAATCCTTCAACCGCTACACACGGACCTATTCGGGCCGCCTCTCCAGCTGACTATAAGAGGCAAGAAGTATGCCCTCGTCGTTATCGACGACTATTCACGATATACATGGGTCATCTTCATAGCCAACAAATCTGATGTCATGACTAAGTTGCCCAAACTGTTGAAAAAGCTCAGTGTGGAAAAGGATATCAAGATTTAGAGAATTCGCTCAGATAGAGGAACATAATTTCTCAACTCAGTACTTAAGGAGTACTACGAAAAGGAGGGAATTAAACACGAGACATCGCAGCCCGCACCCCTCGCCAGAATCGGACTTACCGAACGCAAAAATGCAACACTTAAAGAAGCAAAGAAGAACGCTCCTAGAAGACTCCTCGCATACCGCCCGCTATACTCGAACCGCTCACCGCTTACACAAAGAACACATGAAGACACCTTACGAACTATGGAAAGGGAGAATTCCTTCTATTTCTCATTTTCATATCTGTGGTTGTCCCTGCTTTATCCACAATAATGGGAAAGATCAGTTGAAGGTCTTTGATAGCAAATCTGATCAAGGAGTATTCTTAGGATACCTCGAGTCAAGAAAAGCCTTCGTGAGTCTTTGACTATCGGACTCTTTGCGTGGAGGAAAGTCCTCATGTTGTATTTGACGAGTTTGTTACCGAGAACAGAAATCTTCAAAGACAAATACCGAGGATGTCGCAAAGCAAGCTACGTGGATCTCACACTAAACGATAAAGCCGAAAAGATCCAAAGATTGTTGGGATGATGAAGTTAGACGATGAGGAAATACGTACTCAACCAACAAGTAATGTAGTCGACCCGGTTGATTCTACTAAAACGCAATCAACAACAGTAACAATGGTCGACGAGGAAGCCCCAAAGGGTAATCGAGTCCTCTACCGAGAATATAAACTCAAGGGGAACAACTACTTTTCCTGAGCTAAATGCCCCTGAACCTGGAAACTCAGTAGATCCTAACCTTCATACTGAACTACTGCAATCAAAGAACAGTACAACTGAAATGCCTAACATACCTACCGACCGTGCGTAAGTAGTATCGTAAAAGAAGACAGACTCGACGCTCACGGCTCGACGCTCATTCTTCAGATCTTATTATTGGAGATCCATCAGCAACTATTAGGACAAGATCTAGATTAAGTCAAGGAGAAAGCTCACTCTATTCTTGTTTCTTGTCTACGTAAGAACCTCGGCCAATAGAGGACGCACTCAATGATGCCGATCGGATCATCGCCATGCAAGACGAGCCGAACTAGTTCGTTAGAAATGAAGTTTGGGAGCTTGTTGACGCATCTAGACATCAAAGCACATGATGGGCACTAAGTGGGTCTTCAAGAACAAGCGTGATGAAAACAACGTCATTGTCGAAACAAAGCTAGACTAGTTGCCAAGGGATACCGCCAAGCGTAAGGAATAGACTTTGATGAAACGCTCGCTCCGGGGCCGCGATTGGAAGCCATTCATCTGTTCCTAGCCTATGCAACGCATCAAAGATTCAAAGTATATCGATGGATGTAACGCCCGCTTTCCCGAATGGCGATCGAAGGAAGAAGTCTACGTGGAACAACCGCCCGGCCTTCGCAGTGGACATCGTGTGTACAGACTTCGAAAAGCTCAGATGGGTTAAAACAAGCACCCGTGGCTTGGTACGATACCCTATCGTACTTTCTCGCTCGTAAAGGTTTTCGAAGGGGGATAGTAGATCGCACCCTATTCAAAGATAAAGTCGGGAGACGACATCCTACCGGTGCAAATCTACGCGGACGACATCATTTTCGGATGCGTAAACGCGACGATATGTCGCCAGCTCGAGAAAATGATAAGGAAAAGTTCGAGATGTCCATGATGGGCGAAATGAATTATTTCCTGGATTCCAAGTCAAGCAATCACCCGAGGGAATATTCATCAATCAAGCCAAGTACACTCGAGATCTCCCGAAGAGATTTGGTCGCGACTGAGCAAGCCACCAAGATCGCCATGAACACTAATTTCAAAATCGATCTAGACAAAGAAGGAGCTTCGTTAACTCTATCGATTATAGAGCCATTATCGCTCCTTATTATATTTAACAAAAAGCGCACTCGGACATAACTTATGTTGTAGGTGTATGTGCAAGATTTCGCACTAATCCCAAGCGAAGTCATCTAGACTCGTAAAAGAAGATTCTCAGCGGTATCTTAAGGGAACTCCCGACGCAGTGGTTATGGTATCCTACCGACGATAATCTTATACTAACAAAGTTATTCTCGATGCCGATTATGCAGATGCGTGATAGATCGAAAGTCAACTTCGTGAACAAGTTAGTTCCTAGCAAAGAAGCATATATCTTGGTTTTCAAAGAAACAACAATCGCCGGCAACGCCCACTACCGAAGCCGAGTACATGGCCGCCGGAAGTTGCCGTGCCTGCATCCTTCGCTTCGACAACAACCGAGAGACTATGGTATAATTCGTGATGAAGTGCCCATCTACCGCGACTCCACAAGTGCGATTGCTATAACTCGTAATCCGAGCTTCCATACGAAATGCAAGCACGTGGATATTCGACACCACTTCATCGGAGACCATGTCGAGAAGAAGGACATCGAATGGAGAAAATCCACACCGATAAGCAAAGGGCGCACATACCGACCAAGCCACTAGCCGAGAACGTATTCGGAGAATTATCATTCGAGCTAGGTTCACCGGATCCTACCGAACCGTGCCGCAGAACACAACAAATGGTATCGCAGAGACCAAAATAATTGGTATGAGATCAGCATTGACAGTCAAAGACTCAGCACTTGATTCATTGGGTGAATCGAACCTGCATACGCAAGGGGGAACGTGGTCATCGCACTTCAACCATCCTCCTAAGTCTAAACCGGTAACCACCGATCGTAAAAGTTCACCGAAGAGGTTTGCGTAGTTTTATATACTTAACGTTATCGAAGCATGCTAGCATTTAATATATCGGCCGATTGCACTCACCGTTAATGAGCATTTATTTCCCGCCATTAATTTTTTTAAGGTTTAAGTCAAGAGGGAAACCGTTTTCATTTAAAAGACTTAACACTTTAATGTTGCTCGCAGCCGCATTTAACGCATGTCTTCTCACCTTACTTTATACTCGCGAATTTCCTACGTGGGTCTAGGATAGAGGCGGCCTATGTAATCATTCTTTTATAACATCTAATCACAAACGCCCCGTGTAAAAAAACTCGATATTAACTTCACCGTTGGATTAAAACCGATTGATTCGCATATCCTTTAAAATCCTTTTGTTTTCGCCCCTAATCCTACTTTTACGCCATTTTCGAATTTCAAGAGCTTTCTTCGCATTCGCTTCCCATTTCTCATTCCTCTCGAAACTCGCTATCTACATCTCTCTCAAGCACTTTATTTACTGTAAATTCATACTCGAACCGCATTATCTCGTATCCCGTTTACTCGAATTTCAAAATACTAACGAGCTTTTTGTACATAAAATTGGCCGTCGCACCCCACCACAAATCGACGAGATTATCAAGTCGCGCATCCGGGCTTGAGCCGACGATGGCTCGCATCGTGCGTAACTTCCATATTCGAGCCCATCTTCGCGGCTCTCGAAGAATCTGGACTCGAGCTCCTTGTCTCGAAGCACCCTGCAGCTTATCCGCCTCGACAAGCTGCGTAAGTTTATTATAACCGGAGATCCTTAGAGGACACAGCGCGAGAAATCCTCGTTTTTCATATATGAAGGAAGTGATCCCTCGCATACGGGAAGCCGCCATTAGGTCATCAATCTCCGAGCCGCCGTGGAATCGACTCTTGATCTTCCGGCTCGTGGAGCCTCACCCGCTGGATATAAGGAGAAGGAGATCAACTCCTATGTTCGGTAGGTTCTCGCGGGCAGAGACGACATTGTCTTCGGATCGTCGCCGCTAAAGAACCAGCTTGCTACTGTAATACCGCGGCTCGCCTACATCTTAACTCACATTCTTACGAGCTAAGCCGGTTCATTTGATCATCTATCAAAGCCCCGTCTCTAGCTGATGATGATAATAGAAGACGGCATCCGAGTCAACTGGACTGATTTCTATGTGAATGAGCTTAAAGCTTAGGCACTGAAGTTCGCAGCCACACCCACTGGAGAAAGGAGACTAATTAGTATGGGAAAGCTTCTGTACGGGATAAAGATGTCCGTACTATTCGAAGAATCAGTTTCGGATCGCTCAACCTTTGTTGATTCGCGTAATTTAGACAGCAAGCTCATAAAGTTCAAGACAAGAGCCGCCGAGAAGCCGGGCCGACGGGGGCCAGCCCACACGCAAGAGGAGTACTACTGACATGCCCCCTCGCGCCGACCCATCTAAGAGGAAAAGGCTCAACAAGTCTGGAACATCTATAGCCCCAGCAAAGCCTACCTCTCCCCCACCGACTCAGGAGAACTCAATCTTAGATGCGGACACAGGCATTGAGGGTGCCACTGACCTAGCCTCGTTCGAGGTTCCTCAGCTGGGACATGCTTGAAGAGCTGATAAAGAGTCAGTCAGCTCTGTCCCTACTGACAGAGGAGCAAAGCCTGCAGACAGTTATCGGGTTTGGGGAACCCACGGACCTAGCCTCGTTCGAGGATCTCCGCTCAGCCATGCTCTATCTTCTGAGCTTGAGATCCTTAGAACATGTCAGCAGCCCTTCGCCGCCATCCCATCACGATGATGACAATGATAATGATGTGGATCAGGCGCCACCCAAGGAAGCAGAAATGGGAGGATCTCCTGAGGGTAATACTCCCAGCGAGAAGGGCAAATCACCACCACCGTCCACATCAGGTGATGCCCCAGTTGCCTTAAAGCGTAGTCGAGAGCAACAACTCGCTAGCCGCCCGAGCAGAGGCTCGTAACCAAGCCTATCTATCGATAAAACCTATCGGCTCCGTGACCTCAAAGTCCGTCAACAAAGCCATCGACGACAGGAGACAAGAATCGCCTCCTGCCTCCTGCCAAGGACGTACATCTCAAATGGACTCAGTACACAAAAGCCCAAACTGAAAAAGTTGACAGACTTGCGGGCGAGATGAAGAAGTTCTCCGAAGCTCCTACTCCTTCTATCAATATCTAGGAGATAATCGAGACCGCTCTCGCAGCCTCGAAAGCGCATTTTGCCGCTCGTAGTCGCAGCCTCCTTCAATCTCGCAGAAAATGTTCTCTCGAGCAAACTGAAGTTGGGAGCCTCGCATCGGCTCAAACAAAGAATGGATGAGCGTAACAAAGTGGCCTTCACCAGCCCTTCAAACAGCCATAAAACAACAAAGTGAGGCCCTCAAGCTCATTCGTAAGGAGATGAGAGATTCACATGACGAGTCTCTCCTAAAACTAAGACAGAGTCGAAGAAGACAAATCAAACACATACGTGCCGACTCAGAGAAAGACTCGGGAGCACTATTGTGACGCCGTCAAAGACTTCAACACAACCGCCACCTCCATTAAGAATATATGTTACAATCTGGAGAAAGAGGTAATTGCTATCCGCACTCGCCACTCCCTGGCTGATCATGCCAAAAAGGGGGAAGGAGTAGAGGAAGGAGTAGAGAAAGCTTAGGCGGAATGTGCTCGAAGCGGAAGAAGGACCGGAGGTCCTAGTAATAACTAAGGGGGGAAGGTTCAACCGATCAAGCCGGAACGAGCTCGCACCCCCTCTCGAGATCATCCAAATCCCAACTGTCCAAACATCTACTGTGGTTGAGCCAGCTGCAGGATCCGGAGAAGGATCCTCGGCTCAACATATTGAGGAGGTCGCACAATTTGTTGACCAGGAGGACGAGCCACCGCCACCGCGAAGGCCGGGGAAGGAGATTACCACCGAAACAACTCCTCCATCTTCCCCCGACCGCTATGTTCAAATCCAAGGTGGAGCAGAGGCATTCGATCGCGTGTTGCTCAAAAGCTTCAAGATGAACTCAACCATGAGCAATGTGATCGAGGAAGAAATTCGTAAGGCAAAGAAGCCCGTGAAGCTTATCGGGCAAAATCACCAAAGGAAAAGCCAAACTCGCTCCCCGGAAGAACAGAAGAGAAAAAGCTCGAAGAGAGCTAGCTAAAGCCTCGCCATCGACACTCACCCTCGCCCGTAGTACCGATATTCAAACACTTACTCCAGAGCAAGAGGCAGAAGACAGAGCCACCTGGGAGGCCACTCTGAAAGGTCTGAATCTCCAGAGAGGCGACACTAGATCAGCAGCCCTCATAGAAAAGAAGAGACTGGAAGATCTGGCCAAGATCATATAGATGACTGACAAGATAGCCAGTGAACCAGTCATCGACTGGAAGAAACAAATTCCAAGGTCATCCAAGTACTACAGGAGAGGCGCTCCAGAGCAACTTATCTGAAGAAAACCCCTCGCCCTTATGTAGACAAATGGGTACCTTTGGAGCTAAACGAGCAATGGGAGGAACTGAAGGAGGAATTTATTAAAGGATACTGCGTGTGGGGATTCTACCCATCTGGGATCCGGACAGACCAACTGTTTGATGAATTCATTCATCAGTATAATGCCAGGCTCAGAGCTCGACTTCTGCTGATCCTAGAAAAGGAGAAGCGACCACTTGTAGAAGACGAGGTCGAAGCAGCAGCATATCATCATGATCTTAGTTCTGAGTACCCTGCTGACCTCGAGGAAATCAAAACACTGAGCGGTAGAATCTACAAATATTATGGTTTGGAACCCCCTGCGGACAAGTCTGCGGATTTCAAGAGCAAGACGAAGAAGTTCAGACGCCAGCAGTAGTCTTCTTATTCATTCCTTGTTGTATAGAAGATAGGAACTCTGTATTCACTTCATATATATAACAGTTCCTGCTTCTAGCCAGCTAATTACTCATTGTCTCACGACTTTTATTTCTGTTATCACAACTGATCACTGAAGTGATCTGACATATACTCACACATAACTGTTTCTTTGATTTTGCCTCTCTCAACTGCTGACCTCATGAAGATAAATGATTCAGTTTTACTAAAGTCTATCTATATCAGTAGTTTAGTGGTATTATCTAGAGGTTTTGGCATCATCAATTAGGGGGAAATTGTTGGGTTATGAGTCAGTAGATGATACTCAGCAGTTAGTGGGTTAAAATATTATTGGGGGAAATCGTAGTAGTACTATGGAATTGAAGATCCCAAAACCCAGCTGATATCAGTAGTGTAGTATCTTGATAGGATTAATCGATGTATAGGCTGAGATCTGTTTTTGTTTTGTTTATCCTTGTGTCTATGTCCTCGTACGGGGTAAAATGTTGGATTGATCTTCCCGTCGGAGTTACTTTCCGTAACCCCACGTCATCGTGTAAGAGCCTACGTTCTCGAGTCATCAACTGATCTTCGCCTCGCAGAAGACATCTCATCAACCGACGTACATCAGCGTAAGAACTCTTTGCAAGCTCAGCACCTTCGCAAGCCATCACCGACCACACTCAAGAGAATATCTCTTGTCAGCCGACTCAGACAAAGAAGACAGAGACTGCTTCAAGTCTACTGTGTCCGACAGGAAACGACCCAGCTGTTAAAGTCTTTTCGAAAGTCAGCAGAAAACCATACGAGGATTAGGGAGAGTCAACTCCGATGTCTGACACAATCTCACCTACAACAATCCTCAACCAATGAGAAGCCGTCAACGCGATATCTGCTCTGACCAACTAAAGCCGCTCTCATGTACAAGATCAACAACAACTCGCCGCAACAATTCAAATTTATGGCCGTTTTCTTTGGAAGGTTGTCACACGTGGCATCGTCGTCTCCAACGGACATATGCCTGTTTCACGACTATAAATAGAGAAGAAAATCTGAGCTCCACGCACGGGATATCAAGGGAAAACGCTCAAGCTTTCAAACAACTCTAGCGCATTCAAGATCAATCCAGTGAAGAACTTGCTTAATAGAATATCATTAGTTCTTCTCTCTAGAGTTCTTTAGATCCCTCTTCTCTAGCTAAGCTCATTGCCAAATCTATAGCTTAGAAATTCGAAGGAGTTCACATTTAGTGATTGTTCTTATTGTAAGAACTCCTTCCTAGTTGGAGATTATCCCCTCCCCTTCAAACCTCGGTTTGATTTGTAAAGTCGCTAAGGACTATAACTTAGAAGGGTCTGTCCAGTGCACAGATTCCTTGCTGAGGCTTGCTCAGATAAATCAACAAGACCTCTTGTTCAGCAGGACCGTGGATGTAGGATCTTCCGTATCCGAACCACGTTAAAAATTTCTTCTGTTATTTACTGTTTTAATGCATCGCATACAAACTGATTACAAAATCATATCCTTGCATAAAACGTATTCTTAAAAGCGCACTAGCCAAAACTACTTGTGAAAATCACGTTTTCAAACTGAGACGAATCTCCGGGCCCCACACTATTCCGCACTAAGGTTTTCGACTGAGTCTCAACGACTGACAAAGTCAGTAGGAGAGCTCAGTAGTTAACTCACTCTAACCCGAGATCGAAGGTTCTTACTTGGCACTGTTCATCAGTTGCAAACAGCTCAGCTGTCCTTCGGTTTGAGAAAAAGAGCAATACTCAGGTGTATTCACCCCCCCCTCTACACCTGACTCTCGTCTCCGGACCAACACCCAATATCGACCACGAAATTGAAAGATAGATACAATGGAATATTCTTCAATCTTTGCTAATGATACGCCCAATTTACCATGGGACCAAAAGGAGACATTGGAGGTTACTAATCCGAGGGAGAAGAACTAAGTGTTTATGCTAACAATGATCTTCTATTCTTTAGGATCATAAAAGTGTCCACCCTTTATTTACTGCGGATACCATATGAACAGAATCACTTCTGAATGTGATTCCAATTTGTTGGATTGCTAGCACATAAGTTGGACAACCCAAAATCCTTATGTGGTGCAAACTGAGTTTGAGCCCGCTTCACAACTCGAAAAGGGACTTATTGACTGAATTGGAAGGTACACGATTCAATAAGTATGTTGCAGTCTCTAGATTATACCCCTTAAAAGAAACATGCAATGTTGCTTAACTCATCATTCTGCCGAGGCGTGCCCAGTGCTGCTAATTGGGATGTAATCCCACATTCTGTCAAGTAATCTTTAACTCATTGGTAAGGTATTCACCTCCACGATCAGATCATAGCATTTTTATTTTTTTATCTAGCTTCTTCTCCACTTTTGCCTTAAATTCCTTGAAAAACTCGAAGCAATTAGACTAGTGGAGAATGAGGTAAACATACCCATACCTTGAGTAATTGTCACAAACATGATGCAATACTCATACCCTCCACGAGTTTGCGTAAACAAAGGCCTTCACAAGTCAGAATGAATCAAACTTAGTGCTTCTGTGGTTTTATAACTCTTTGCCTTAAAAGGCCTAGTCACCATCTATCCTTCAAAGCATGATTCACAAGTTGAAAATGGTTCAACTTGGAGAAATTTCAATGATCCATATTCCACTAACATTTGAATCATATTTAGATTGATATGACCTAGTCTTAAGTTAGATATATTTGATTTTCCTTAGAAGATTATGTTGGGTTATGAGTCAGTAAATGATACTCAGCAGTTAGTGGGTTAAAATAATATTGGGAGAAATCCTAGTAGTACTATGGAATTGAAGATCCCAAAACCCATCTGATATCAGTAGTGTAGTGTCTTGATAGGATTAACTGATGTATAGGCTAGACTATTTTTATTTTGTTTATCCTTGTGTCTATGTCCTGTAGGGGTAAAATGTTGGATTGATCTTCTGTCGAAGTTACTTTCCAGAACCCCACGTCATCGTGTAAGAGCTCGCTTCTTGAGTCATCACCGATCTTCACCTCGCAGAAGACATCTCATCAACCGACGCACATCGCCAGTAAGAACTCTATGCAAGCTCAGTACCTTCGCAGTCATCAGCTGACCACACTCAAGAGAATATCTCTTGTCAGCCGACTCAGATGAAGAAGACAGAGACTGCTTCAAGTCTACTGTGTCCGACAGGAAACGACCCAGCTGTTAAACTCTTTTCAAAAGTCAGCAGAAAACCATACGAGGATTAGGGAGAGTCAACTCCGATGTCTGACACAATCTCACCTACCACAAACCTCGACCAATGAGAAGCCGTCAATGCGATATCTGCTCTGACCAACTAAAGCTACTCTTATGTACAATATCAACAACTCTTCTGCAACAATTCAAATATATGGCCGTTTTCTTTGGAAGGTTGTGACACGTGGCATCGTCGTCTCCAACGGACATATACCTATTTCACGACTATAAATAGAGAAGAAAATCCGAGCTCCACGCACGGGATATCAAGGGAAAACGCTCAAGCTTTCGAACAACTCTAGCGCATTAAAGATCAATCCAGCGAAGAACTTGCTTAGTAGAATATCATTAGTTCTTCTCTCTAGAGTTCTTTAGATCCCTCTTCTCTAGCTAAGCTCATTGCCAAATCTATAGCTTAGAAATTCGAAGGAGTTCACATTTAGTGATTGTTCTTATTGTAAGAACTCCTTCCTAGTTGGAGATTATCCCCTCCCTTTCAAATCTCGGTTTGATTTGTAAAGTCGCTAAGGACTATAACTTAGAAGGGTCTCGGCCCAAACGCACGGATTCCTTGGCCGAGGCTTGCTCGATAAATCAACAAGACCTCCTGTTCAGCAGGACCGTGGATGTAGGATCTTGCGTATCCGAACCACGTTAAAAATTGCTTGTGTTATTTACTGTTTTATTGCATCGCATACAAACTGATTACAAAATCATATCCTTGCATAAAACGTATTCTTATAAGCGCACTAGCCACAACTACTTGTGAAAATCACGTTTTCAAACTGAGACGAATCTCCGGGCCCCACACTATTCCGCACTAAGGTTTTTGAGACATTCTCAACGACTGACAAAGTCAGTAGGAGAGCTCAGTAGTTAACTCACTCTGACCCGAGATCGAAGGTTCTTACTCGGCACTGTTCATCAGTGGCACCAAACAGCTCAGTTGTCCTTCGGTTTGAGAAAAAGAGCAGTACTCAGGTGTAGTCACCCCCCCTCTACACCTTACTCTCGTCTCCGGATCAATAGATTATTTTCTCTTCTTCGAGTTTGATGATGAAACAACATAAACAAAATTGTTTGGATTATACGTAATTGCATAAAGAGAACCATTTAAAAGGTCATTGCAGATAAGATCATTCCCTTTTGAAATTGAAACACCATCTTCAAAAATAGATCTATAAGTATAACCATCTACAAGAGAGTGTTTTAAAACAAAAAAAATGTTTCGCCTAAACTCAGGCACCAATAAAGTATCTCTCAAAATTAAAACAGAGTCTAAAATTTGTAAATTTAAATCTCAAATTGCAATTGCTGGAACTCTCGATCCATTTCTCATGGAGAGTAGCACTTCGCTATCTCTCAGTTTCCTTGCAAGGTGTACCGCAGGAACCCTTGCAAGGTGTAACAGACATCTTGTTCTCGGATAGATGAGATCATTAGAACAGTTTCAGCTACAATAACTTGAGCGATGTGACTACCTTTTCATTTTGCCTTGAAGTCCGGGCATTTATTGTCCAATGACTGACCTTGCCACATTTGAAGCACTTCCCCATAGATTTTGAAACCCCTCTGGTAGGTGCTAACTTCGTGCTCCCACTACCGTTCTTGAAGTTCTTAGCCTTCTTGCATTTTTTTTTTTTGGGGTTCCACCTTTCAGAGGGTTCCTTATGCTGCTAGCAATTTTCAAGTCATGGGTTCCCTTACCTTTACCCATGATTCCTTCTACAGTGATCAACTTACTCAAAAGTTCATTTAGTGTGTAGTTTTTCTTTGACATCACTACATTTAGGCTAAAGTTCTCAAATGCCTTAGATGGTTAATGTAGTATGATACTACCTTGGTCCCAAGGCTCAAAACACCTTTAACACTAGCAAGCCGATCTAGCAGCTCGATCATGTGTAAAACATGATCCTGCACAGATGCATCTTTGGTCATACGGTAAGTCGTAACTTGTTTTAGGAGATGATATCTCTGAATCTATCAGTCTCTCCAAAATTTCCGCCCATAGAATCCCATATCAACCCCGCATGGGGCGTATTTTCATATTGAGAGGCAAGAGAGTCACACATAGTGGACATAATAACAAGGAGGGCCTTAACATTATCATCTACCCACTTTTCATTCTCTCTCAGTAGCCTCTTGATTTGGGAGTTCAGGTTTAGGGGCGCTGAGAACATAAAATCATTTCTCAATATGGGGTACGAGTGAAACATTTCTCTTCCACTCTTTGTAATTGTTAGGTCCCGTTAGGGGTTTATTGCCAAGACCAACTATAATAGATGGAACAAATATATCAGAAAAACTAAATAAAACTATATTCGCACATAATTTGTAATTAACCATTATTATAACCTTTTGATAATCAGTGATGTTAAATACTCGAATTGCCCTAGGAATAACACTCGTAAGCCACTCGGGTAGACGTTTACTTGTGCACTCCTAGACCAAGCTATATACCTAGCTCTTTATTCCAATTCACGTCTAGGTTCTTAAGACGAACGAAATTAATAATCCGATTAGTCTGGACATGTCACTATTTGACTACGCAAGAAGGGACCTCTCAACAAGTTGTACTTGCAGTGACATCTAAGCTTTAACTATTAATTTGACCAAATTAACATCAAGCCATCGCTTGGCACCAATCTGATCCCGAAGACCACTGTGCAGCGGCTTGGGTGGTGCTGAAGCACCACCGATAGGCGTCGCAATTGCAGTCTATGCATGGTTGAACCATCGATGGGAAACTGCCGCCGCACCGCCTCTGCCCTTCTCTCGACCTCCCTCTCATTCCCAAACATCTGGACTGTGAAGAACGGCCGCTTGGAGCTTAGCCGCAACGACCTGGTTCTGAGATATTATGCAGCCATCGTCGGCGAGCTCTGTTGCCAAAAATTACCTCTTTTCAAGGCGCGATTTGACCAATTGAAAGAGGGAAAATGAATTTTGAACATTCGTCGATCACCATGAACGGTTTCCAGTCGAGATCGTTCATCCTTTTCCCTCAAATTTAAACGATTGGCCAAAAAGACATTAAATTCGGGCAGCAACTTGCATCGTCGACTTCGATTGCATTCGAGGTCGGATAGCCGCATGCAACCTATTGACACAAAGCCCATGATGAGTGGAATTCAACACTTCAAGCCGATTGACAATTGGAGTCCAGACGTGGCCGAAATCACTGCCGCAAGATGTGGTAGAACCATAATTCTCTAGTGTTTTCGGCATTGCCTCTTTTTTCTTGCCTATCGGATCAAATTACAGTAAAATCACATAAAATTAAAACACGTATTGCTCCTACATCTACTCGTGGATTTTCTAACGAGAAAAACAGTACAAAGAGGGTAAAAAAGGTGGTACACAAAGCCCCCCAAAATACAAGATTGCCCGATAACAACGATAAAACCCTAATCATGTTCATACAAAAGCAATAATCAAAGCCTAAAACCTATTTCTGATACCAATGAAGGAATTGAATGAACGAATTCATACCTTCGTCCTTGGAATGAGAGATTGTACTCGTGTTTAGAGCTACCGATCTATGCCCCGATGCTTTTTCACTTCATTCACGTGGACAGAAAGCTGAAGGGAATAACTGCTCTCAAACTAACACCTCTCAATTTCGAATGCATATGCGTGAATGGAGAGAGTAATAATCCGTAAGTGATCTTAATGTGGGTTTATAATATAATGAAACCCACTAATATTATAACTGCATCTCATTAGTAATTATATTACTGATGGACCTCTATTAATAATAATAAGGAGCCCATAATATAATTAATAATAAATGAACCACTTATTTATCAATTAATTGGTCCAACTATTTAATCTCAGATAAATTATCCCCACAATATTAAGTAACATAAAACAAGTTAATCCTTTAATAATTCCACGAGGGCACCAAAATTGGAATAGGCGTTAATTTGGCTTAGACCAAGTATGAGAATAAAATAGTGGTAAGGAAAACACATTATACAAGCAAAAAAGTTGCTTCCAGCATTTATAATTCCAACATATGCAGATTCATGGCGAATAACTATATACTCGGAATATGAGTCCATAACTGATATGGATGTATACGAGCTCACAGAACATCCTATACGCTACAAGGCCACTGGTAGTAAGTCGGTATACAAGAGAAAGAGAGGTCTTAATGGAGAGATCATGGCGTTTAAGTCCAGACTGGTGGCAAAGGATTACTCTAAAAGAGGATATCAATTATGAGGACACCTTTTCGCCTCTATTAGAATACTCCTTACCATAGCAGATTACATGAACCTAGAGATCTAGCAAATGTATGTCAATACCGCATTCTTAAACAGTCACCTCTAAGAAGGTAGAGATATCTATATAAAACAACCAGAAGGTTATATGAAACACTACAAGATTCTGCCGAATTCCCGACGGAAAATTTCTTCGGAAAAACATCTCATAAACGTCAGAACTTATGCCTGTGATGTCGGCTAAAGTCCATCCGATGGCCTTCTTATACTTCCTCAAAACTTCAAGCAATGCATTTTCTTGATTTCTGTCAAGCTCCTTGTTGATGATGACGGGCAACGTCTCATTGTCTCCGAGATAAGCATACTTTAGATGTGTGGGAAGCTGTTTAAGTTCCAGCTTCGGAGCCTTGACGATCGACGACAGCAGTTTTTCAGAAGTGTCTTGCTTGGGCAACTGAGACACACTACTGACAGTCTCCAATTTTGGGGTTTCATATAAAGCGTGGATGCTTTCTCTGATCTCCTCGTCTCTCATGTCTTCGACATCTATTTTGGTCAGCCCTTGAGTGAAGGTGACCTCCATTTTATCCTGCATCACATACATCTCAAGATATTCTTGGACAAAACTTTCAAAAGAGTCTGTAGAAAAAGCGTCTTCATTTTCATGATCAAAGGGTCTCTTAAGTGCATCGAAATGTGATGAACATAGATTTCATTATGATATGCAATACTTATAGAACCCTCATCCACATTAATTATAGCTTTTATGGCTTTTAAAAATGACCTACCTAATAACATACCGGCAGTTCCCTTAATTTGCCTATCGTTCCCTCAAAATTGTTGATTGTGACTAAAATGTTCTCCATTAGGTCAATTGGAGCGATGCACGACCTATCCGCTAATTGAATGATTACTTAGTGGATACTAACTCTGCTCCAACCAATTTATTTTATACGGATAAAGGTATAACATTTATTGATGCACATGTTGATGCCGGGCTCTATCAACAAGCTCCCATACTTCGTTTCTCGTGAACTGATTCAGCTCCTCCTGCATGGCTATGATCCAATCAACGTCCTTAAGTGCATCCTCAACTGACTGAGATTCTTCAGTAGACAAGAAGCAGGAATATAAAGCGCTTTCTCCCTGACAGAATCTGGATCTTGTCTTTACGCTTGCTGAAGGATCTCCAATAATCAAATCAGAAGTGTGAGCGTCCAGCCACGATCTACGATGTTTCAACTCTTCATCTGAAATTTGTTCAAAATAGATAGTAGGTGAATTAGGCATTTCAGTCGTACTATTCTGAGATTGAAACAATTCAGTTACATGAGTATGGTCTACTGAGTCACCAGGTTCAGGTGCATTTAGCTCAGGAACTTCATTTGTTCCCCCTGAATTATTATTCTCAGTAGAGGTCTCAGTTACCACTTGGGTTTCTTCATCGACCTGAGTTACTTGGGATTGACTCTGTTCAGCAGAGTCAATCTGTTCAGCTACTTCTGCTGCTGACTGAGATTCAGTAGACTTATCTTCAATTTCTTCATCTGAATCATCATCCCAACATAGCTGGATCTTTTCAACTTTATCTTTCAAGCTCAGATCTTGTAGCTGCTTATTGATGTCCTCAGATTTAGGTTTAGAGTTCCTGCTCCTGTCCTTAGTAGCAAACTCATGAAAAACAACATGAGGGCTTTCCTCCACACAAAGGGTCCGATAGTTAAAGACTCTGAATGCTTTGCTGACCCGGGAGTATCCTAAGAAGACTCACTGGTCTGACTTGCTATCAAAAGTCTTCAACTGATCCTTCCCATTATTATGGATAAAGCACGAACACCCAAAAATATGGAAATAAGATAAAGAAGGCTTCCTGCCGTTCCATAATTCATATGGTGTCTTCTTATGCTGCTTTGTCAGTAGAGATCTGTTCTGAGTATAACATGTAGTGTCAGTAACTTCTGCCCATAATTTGGTTGGGAGTCCTGAGTCTGCGGGCAGGGTTCTTACTGCTTCTTTGAGTGTTCTATTCTTCCTTTCAGCAACCCCATTTTCTTGAGGCGTGCGCGCGGCAGATGTCTCATGCTCTATGCCTTCTGCTTTGCAAAACTCCTCCACCATAGAATTCAGGAACTAAGTTTCTCTGTCTGAACGTATCTTGATGATCTTGGTGTTCTTCTCGACACTGAGCTTTTTCAGAAGCGTTGGTAACTCTGTTTTGACGTGAGACTTGTTGGCATAAATATGACCCATGTGTAGCGCGAGTAGTCATCAATGACCACTAAAGCATACTTCTTGCCTCTGATCGTCACCGGAGAGACTGGACCGAACAAATCCATATGTAGCAGCTGAAGGATTCCATCAGTGGAAGGAGATGGAACAGGAGGATTTTGATTCCTTGTTTTCTTTCCCTTCAGGCATGCTTCATACTGAGTGTCTTTGCTGAAAACTTTATTCGGCAGTCCTCTTGCTAGAGTGTTTCTAGCTAGTTTGTTGAGCGTCTTGAAGTTGAGATAGCTGAGTCTTCTGTGCCAGAGCTACCCCGTTCTGTTGTCGTTCTTCACCAACAAACAAGCTTCAGGTTCAGCTGAGTTCCAGTCAGCTACGTAGATATTCTTTTTGCGCGAACCAGACAACACTTTTTCCCTGTAGATTTATCAATGACATCACAGAAACCAGCGTCAAAAAACACTCTATTTGAGTTATAGCAGAATTGACTAACAGAGAGAAGATTATGCTGAAGTCCTTCAACATATGATACTCTTGGAACTATTGATGTTCCAATGCTGAGTGTTCCATAGCCTTTGGTATAGCCTTTTGCGTTGTCTCCAAACTCGATTCGGGATCCTTCTTCAATAGTATAATTCTTCAGTAGGTCCTTTTGGTATGTCATATGTCTTGAGCATCTGCTTTCCACATACCAAGGGTCCTTGTGCACCTGCAAAACATAATTATAGTTAGGTACCCTTTATTTTTGATTTTGGGTCCTTAGATGTTAGTTTTGGAAATCCAGATCTGTCTTACGACCCTGGTGGTCTCAGACAGTTTCTTCCCACTTTGATCAACATATTTGACCACTGGACTGGTCGATGCTGACTTCTGAGGCTTTACAGGTTCAGGAGTCCTGATCTTCTGAGTAGTTGGACGCTGACCTTTGCCTTCTGTACGGCTTTCTTTTTCTTCTTCTGACTCTTATGTCCTCTTCTGACTATAGGATCATAGTAGTATGACCCATACTGAGCTGGATGTGTTAGCTGCGGAGGTCCATACCGATCGCCCCGGCTTGCTTTTGGCCGGTTCCCCCTTGACTGAACTGGGGTGATTTGGTACTGATCTTCTTGTCAGAATGCTGATAGCTGGGATGAGGTGCCTTCATCTTTTGTTTGTTCTAGGCTAGGGGATTCAGAATCTCTGCGTTGATGGTCTCCCCTTGAACAAATCTATCAGCTAGCCGGTTTTCTGAGCGTACGAGGGCAGATGAGGAGGCTCCATGGCTGAATCCAAGTCCCGCCCTGCTGTGTTTAGGCTTGTTGCTTGCTAACATCGCCTCAAGCTTCTTTTCAGCGCCCATGTACCGCTCTGTCATCAGGTTCCTCCAGACATCATCACTTTTCTTCAGCAGTTCATGGTCGGTCTGAAGTCCTAACAACTATTGCTTCAGTAGACTCAGTTCAGTATCTTTCTGAGTCAAGTCATTGGTCAGTAATGAGATCTGATCTTCTTGATGCTGAGACTTGGCCATCAGAGAGTTTATTTCCACCCTGAGTCTCAACACAAGTCATTCTGACTCAGTAGCAACCTGACTCTCCTGAGAAAGTCTTTGATTCTCCACTTTCAGGGTATCCAACTCCTAAAGAGTCTTACTGAGCTGTATACTCATCTGAATCTGCTCGTCGAGTAGTTCTTCGTATGCGATCGTGACGTCCAGATTCTCATCTACACCTGAAATAGTGTCATGTGTGTAGTGTGAAGTGGAGTTAAGTGGAGCGTGAGAGTTTACCTCATCCTCTTCTCCTGCCATGAGACACTTTTCAGCGTCTTCTTCAGCTTCAAGCTCTATGGCCATGAATGTCGCTTCATCGTCTGATGAATCTATGAAGGAGTTGACTTCATCTGAGTCGTCTAAGAGTTCACCGGCAATATATGCTTGACGTTTCTTGATGAACTTCTCCCTTCGAGCTTTGCGTGCTGCTCTTTCAGCAGTGCTGAGCTCAGGACAATCATACTGATAGTGTCCTTGCTTCTTGCAGTTGTAGCAGGTTGTGACTCTTTCTTCTTTGCTTTCGCTGTCTTTCGACTGAGCTGAGTCCTCCTGTTTCCTGCAATCAGAAGTATGTAAGTCAGGAGTGCGCTTAGGTGTATATTCAGTCTTACCCTTGGAGTCTCTGACGACTCTTGAGAGCTTCATGCGCCTCTCCTTCTCTTTCTGATACTTCACGGCAAGCAGCGCGTACTTCAATCTAGGTTTCCTTCTTGTAGATCACTAAGTGAAGGTTCAGCCTTGCTAGACGCCGGAGCCGCTGTGCTGACTGATGCTTTAAAGGCATGGTCGATTTGGGTGTCAGCTTCAGCTCGCTGCTTTCTTTGAGGTAGGCCAAACTCGAACTCCTCAACTTTAAGTTCTAAAAAGATATGGTCAGGAGTAACAATATCTAAATCAGAATGTCGCAATAAAGTAGCAAAGGGAGTCCAGTGACCGTCTGGTAGTGCCCTCAAAATCTTGAGATTCATCTCTCGGTTGGAAAATGTCTTTCCCAGCCCGTTGATAAAGTTCATCAGATCCGTGAATCTGACGTTGAGATCTTCAATGGAGTCACCAGGCATGAGAGACAGTCTCTCCAGTTTCTGAAGTTCCAGCACCAGCTTGTTCGCTTTGATCTTCTGAGTCCCCCGACTCAGTAGCGCTAGAGCATCCCAAAGTTCCTTCGCGGACTTGCAGTCCTGAACTCTTCCGAGATAAGAATCGCTCAGAGTGGTCAGTATGGCGTTCTGGCGACGCGGTCTAAGTTGTGAAGCTTCTTCTCCTCAGGAGTGAAGAGACTTCTGTCTTTAGGGATCTTCTTCTCGGTCACCATTCCTCCTCATTGTGCTGGATCCTGAGCTACAACGCTATCAACCATTGGAACGATAGGTCCGTCCTCTAGAACCTCTGTCATGCTGTCGTGGAGGGAAGTGAGATGTGCCTCCATTCTGACTCACCATACCCCATAGTTCTCTACTGAGAACATGGGTACCATCCTGATTCTTGACATATCAGACATAGTAAATAATGATATGAATGAAGAGTGATATGCAGTGAAAACGTTATCTGGATTCGTTCAAGTAGACCAGTTTCAGAATAACAAGAGTCTTATAGAACTCCTGCTCTGATACCAATTGTTGGTCCCGAGAGTAAACGTTCAGGTGTAGAGGGGGGGTGAATACACCTGAAAACCGATTTCTCAACTTTAAACGCGAACAGTCCTTTTCAGGAGAGTGTTGTACTGAACAAGTTCATTAGACCAAATAAGTTGTTCTGAATCTGACTTTACTGAGGCCTGCTAGCTGACTAGAGTCGGAATTTATTACCGTTCATATAAAGTTCAGTAGTACGGAAATGTGTAGGCCCAAATTCAGTTGAGTTTAGAAAATGTTTTTTACAAAACAGTTCCAGTATGTTAGTGCAGTCGATTAAGCTTGCTGAAACTCAGTTGAGTGATTTTAAAGATATTTTCAGTATGCACAGTAATCAATGCAACAGTTAAAACAGAAAAACTAATACTCCCTCCGTCCCATTGAGTTGTGCTCATTTCTTTTTTGCACGTAGATTAAGGAGAGTTGTTAGATGTGAGTGAAGTGGTGGGTCCCATAAAAAGAGAGTGAGTAATTGTGTGTAAAAATTTGCCTTTTTTGGAAACAGGAACAGATGAGTGGGACAAACTAAAAAGGAAAACGAGCACAGCTCGTTGGGACAGAGGGAGTACAGAACACAAGCAATTTTTAAAGTGGTTCGGATCCAACAATCCTACGTCTACTGTCCCGAAAGATCAGAAAGCTATGTATTATACTGAGATAGTCTCAGTTGGTTTGTACGCTGGACAAACCCTGGTCTTGAGATTTATACTGAGTAAGTCTCAGTTTACAAGGTATCAAACTAAGTGTTTGAAAAACTCTCCAACTATGAAGGAGTCTTTTACAATAAGGATCAGTTCAGATATGAACTCCTTCGTCTAAGCTATAGATATGATCAGCTGAGCTTAGCTTAGAGGGATAGGGAACGAGAAAATGGCTTCTAGAGCGATGAACGGTTAAGTATAGACTTGGGTTCGTGTTCAGTCGCTTGGATACTAGAGGTTGTATAATTCTGGTTCAGCTTGGTTCCCTATGAGCAGGTATGTCGTCTTTCGCCGGAGATTGTTTCTTCGAACTTCTTGTGGAAGACTTAGGACATTTTTGTTGCTCGTGAATGCTCGTATAATTTTCTGTGTTGTTCGTTATTGTCGTGAGCTTCAATTTGAATTGTATCCCTCTATTTATAGAGTTGACATAAGGATAGATCCGTTGGAGACGACGACCCTTGTGTCTCTCTCTTTTGGGTAGCTAACGGCTCTTTCAACGTATGGTTACAGTGTCCTTTCCCTGAATTTCTGGAAAGTTGTTGACTTGCAGCTTTAATCAGAATATGGACAGTTGGCTGCTTGTCATTGGTCGAGGTTCAGGAAAGTAGGTGAGACAGAACAGACTTCAAGGAGATCTGAAGCTGACTTCTCTCTTCCTCGTATTGACTCTACTGATTTAGACTTAGAGGATCCCGACAGTCAGAAGACTGTCCAGTCGTTGCTGAGTCTGATCTCTATTTAGTAGCATGCTCCTGCTGAGTCGGCTCTACTGAAGATCAGCTCTGAGTTCAGTGAACTACTCCTGCTGAGTTCAGTTCCACTGACTCCTTTCAGTATACTGCTCCTGCTGAGTCCAGTATTAGTGAGTCTTCTACTTCTGGCACTAAGGCAGGTAATCTACTGAGAGCCTGAACCAGATGAAGAGTGTCTACTGAGTCTAAAACCTCAGAGACAAAAAAGAACATATTACAACTGAATGGTTCATCAGTCAAGATAGGGTTTTGGGATCTTCAAATCCTCAGCAAATATTCATAGCACAGGGCTAGTGAGTTATGTCTCAACTGATTGCGAGAAGACTGGATCATCTCCCAACAAATATTCTTCCTCCGCGATCCTGATAACACGATTTTCCCTGTAGATTTATCCAAAACATCACAGAAATCGCGTCAAAGTTAGTTCTATTATAGTTATCACAGAATCGACTGACTAAAAGGAGATTATGCAGAAGTCCTTCAAAATATGTTACTATAGGAACTGTGGTTTTTCCAATATTAATTCAATGTTCTGTATCCCCTTGTGTAGCCTTTGGAGTTGTCACCGAACTCAATTCTGGGTCCTTCTTGTTGTACGTATTTGGTCAGTAGATTCTTCAAGTTTGACACGTGTCTCGAGCATCCATTGTCTACTATCCAAGGGTCCTTATGCACCTGCAAAACAAAGATAAATTTAGGTATGCTTTTGATTCAGATTAGGTCCTGAGTTTTTAGTCATTTTAAGAACCCAAATCTGTCTGACAAGCCTGGTGGTCTCAAACATTTTCTTCCCTTTACTATTTGTATATCTCACTGTTGAACCGGGATATGCTGACTTTTTGTCGACTAAGATTTGGGAGTTCTTTTCTTCTGAACTTTTTGACTTCATCTAACCTTGGGCTCATAGTAGTACTACCCATACTGAGTTGGATGTGTCCATCTAGGTTGGCCTTATTATTCTGCCTATCTGACCTTCTTGGTTCCCCGTAAATTTGATTTGGGTGATCTGGGGCTTGAACCTCTGGCCATCTACTGATAGATTAGTTGAGGTACTTTCATCTTTTGTTCGTTCTTTGTCTGGGGAGTTATGGATTCAGCATATTATGTTCCCCCTCGGACAAATCTGCCAGCCAACTTCTTTGATCTCATGTGCGTTGAGGTTGATGCTTCATGTGTGTATCCAAGTCATTCCATTATGAAGGCTAGCTTTTGAACTTGTAGCATTCCTTCATGCTTTTCTCTAGCTCCAAGATATTGCTCAGTCATTAGGGTTCTCCAAACCTCATCACTTTTCTTTAATGCTTTATAGTTAACTTTGACTTGAGTAAGCTTCTGTTTTAGACTATCGATTTTAGTATCTTTCTCATAAATATCTTTGGTCAGAACTAAGATCTAAGCTTCTGGTTGCTGAGACTTGGTCATTAGAACTTAATCTCTTCCTTTTGTCTCAAAACAAGTCCATCTGACTTAGTAGAGAGCTGACTTTTCAGGAAAAGTTTCTGATTTTCAGTTCTAAAGAGTTCCAACTCCTGAAGTTTGTTCTTGAATTGATTGCTTATTTGTATCTGTTTTCCAAGTAGGTCTTCATAGGTTAGAACCACATCTAGGGGTTCTCCTGCAGCAGAGCATGTGTCTAATGTGTGCGGTGAAGAGGGGTTCATATTTAAGTTAGAGTTCACCTTAGCCTCTTTTTCAGCCATAAGACACAGTTTAGTTTCTTCTACGTCGATTGCCATGAATGCAGCTTCATCTTCTGATAAATCTATGAAGATGTCTTCTTCACTTGTGCAATTAGATAGCTCTTCTAAATACTCCCTCTGTCCCACTATTTGTGGCTACATTTTTTTCGGTATGGGAATTAAGAGAATAAATGATAAAGTATGATAGAGAGAGGTAGATGATAAAGTATGAGAGAGAAGATCAATAAGATATTGAGAGAGTAGAAGAGAGAAGATGATAAAGTATGGGTGAAAGATTTCATGTTTCTCTTCTAAATACTCCCTTTGTCCCGCTATTTGTGGCTACATTATTTTCGTTACGGGAATTAAGATAATAGATGATAAAGTATGAGGGAGAGAGGTAGATGATAAAGTATCAAAGAGAAGATGAATAAGATAATGAGAAAATAGGAGAGAGAATATAATAAAGTATGAGAGATAATAATAATTATTTGTCAAATTCGAAAAGTGACCACTTTTAGTGAAACATCCCAATCAGGAAGGTGGCCGCTTATAGGAGGACTAATGGAATAGTGATTATCCCCAATAATTATTTGAACTAAGAAATATGGAGATCTGACATCAATTTTCTATTTATTGTATGTGTGATTTAAACTAAGAAATATGGAGATCTGGCAACAATTGAACACGCCCTCTATCTCTGTTCTGTTTTTCAGGGTTCTATTTTGATTTCTGTGCAGTATTTTTTCAGCTAAGCGGTTCGGTAGTTGATGGCCGAATCCAGAAGGCAGTTTGAACTACGAAATATTGTTTTAATAGCAATTTTTTTTGTCTGTATACCATCGATCAATTATTCCTGGTCACCTCTAGAGTTTATTATTCACTCATTCAGAAGAAATCGTGTTCTCTCTCCAAATATAATCTTTTAATAATACTTAATTAATAATTTAATTGATCATGGAAATTGACTTTCATTAGTGGAATCTTATTATTTTTTTTTTATGTTGTGGAATCTATTTTATGTAATTCTTGGGTTGTGGTATTTGTCCAATTATAAGGTTTCCTTCTGTTTCTTAACAATATATATATTGCTCATAAACAACTTAGATCACAATTTATAGCACGGAAAATCATTCATTTTTTTTACCTATGCCATCGAAATTTAAAAACATTCATCGGGCTAGTTCCAAATAGTAATATTTACCGGAATTGGTCGGATTTTGACGATGAATGTAACCTAGGACAAAGGTTTAACCACATTGGCATCAAATGCCAATTTATAAACTTTATTATAATTAATTTAAATTTTATATTTTATATTTTATATTTACCCAGCATAGCACGGGTGATATTCCTAGTTGTTAAAATAGACAGCTTTAGTGATTCTTTTTCAGAGTGATGATAAGGAAAACTAGGTCATGTGCAACGCAGTTGTTAGCCAAGGTTTTCTCATACGTGTATTAAAGAAATAGCATTCTGTCTTAACTAGGGAATCATTGCAAAACGCTTGTGAGCCGTATTAATATTTGATACGGATTAGCAAGACATGATTCGCATTATGATAATTAGTACATAATCCAAAGAACAAATAATGATCTATTTACATAAGAATGACAATTCTAATTTATAATTAGATAGAATCAAGCCGAAAAGTACTCGAGCTTGATAACTCTAAGGCTTCCGTAAATATTTAGCATATTTGATAATCTTCAATTTCAATCCTCCGTAACCCATAATCAATCCGTCAAATCTTATATCAACGATTTTCCTCTATCCATCTGACTTGCAACTTCAGTCTCCAAAATCAATTTGTGTTCTGATACCATTTTTTGTGAATTGATACAATTATTTAAGATAATAAAGAACTAAAAATAATTAAAAATTACAGCATTTGTTCACCCAGTTTGTCTGTATAGACTAGTTAATATGTGGCGGTTACAAAGAAAGTCTATATTTACTAGGATTGCAACTTCAATTACATATGTCGATACCAAAAACCCAACAATGTAATACTGAGCAAGAGTAGGGTATGGTGAGTACAAACTGAAGACCTACAAAGAAGTCTCAGTTGTGTTATTTTCCCATTTAATGTAATTATGGAAAGTAATTCATTGTGTATGTATATATATGCGTATTATTTACAGATTCTTTTAACCAAACCTTAATCCCATCACCTCATGATATCACTGGTTGAATGAATTCCCATCTGCAACCACCCTCCATCCAAGTTCACATCTCTCGAATCGCTCAGCTTTCTTAGCTTCATCCCGCATCCCTCGTCACTGCCCCTTTTTTGTTGATTATGGTGGGTCTGTAGACACAAAGATGTTGATCCCTCGTATTTATTTTTATCATCATCATGATGGTGTGGTACAGGAGGGAGGCTGAGATTAAGATCAAGATCATATTGATGAGCCTTTGTGAAAATGGGCTTCTTACATAGTTGTTGGGTCTGATGATCGTATTGGAAATCATGGAAATTTTGGATGAAAGCGTTGTCGGAGGAGGTAGTGAGCCAATGGCACCTTTTGTGGCCGCCTAAAGCCTGGCCGGAGGAAAAGACGCGGCGGCAGACGGAGCATTCGTGCATCTTAGTCCTTTTACGGGAGGAGGTCGGTGGTGGCGGTGGCTGCTGGTGCTCCTGATGATCTTCTTGAATTAATTGCTCCTCGATGTTTTCTTCATCGTTGAGACCCTCCATCTTGGAAGCAAAACAGCCCTTAACCTTCTTGTGGCTTGCTCTATGCCCCCCTAATGCTTGGTGGGAATTGAACAATTTCTTACAAGCCTTGCATTGAAACATACCCTTCTCCGCTACTTCTCTAACCTTATAATTCTCATCACCACAAATCGGGTGAGGTTTATTTGACAACATGACAAGGCAATTAGCTAGGTCTTCCTCTTCGCTTAACCGAGAAGAAGAAGGAGAAGGATGAAAACATGAAATTCTGTTCTTCTCCACACCTACTCTACTAATCGTTGATGGCCTCTTTAATTTATCTCCATCTCCATCAACCACAAGAAACCGAGGTGTTTTCCCCCGTAGGAAGTAGGAATGCTTGTTGCCTGCGTCATGACTCTTCATCCTCAAGCTTTGATGGGAATGAAGTTCATGATCAGTTGAATCTCCAATCACATTTTCATTCTCCATCATCTCCACACTCATCACTATGTGTGTGTGTGTGTTTTTCTCTTTCTTGAACGATACATTCAAGTGTTGGTTATGAGTGAAGATGCATGTCGTGGTGTGATCTATGCTGACGATGGGGAGTAGGACCAGTGCTGCTTATATATATATATATATATATATATATATATATATAGTGTGTGTAAACTAGTCAGTCGTATGAATAGAGGGAGATGCCCTAGTTTTTAGTTGAACATTTCAATGTTTGTGGAGGAGTGGGAGAGAATGATCTGAATGTGTGTTCAAACTGAGGGTGAGGAGATTTCCTCTATGAGTTCGTGGTCGTAGATTAATTTACAATTAATCTACAATGAATTAGGTAGTATGTATTAGTAAATTATCATCTCACTTGTAATTGGTCAACGTACTTACAAACGACTAATATTAGTAATATGATAAGACTAATCGAGCTTATCAAATCATTTTTTGTGTCTTAAAAAAAATTAAAACTCGACAATTATTAATTTTTTAAATACAAAAACACTTTTTTTTTTATTCGTGGAACCCGCAACCGCTACCTTCGGTGCGCACTAGGTAAACCCCGCTCCTTGTGCAGTAGCCTGCAAACTACACAGGAGGTTCAACCACCCTTAATGTGAGTCTGCTCCTTGTGCAGTAGCCTGCAAACCACACAGGAGGTTCAACCACCCTTAATGTGAGCCTGCAAACCACACAGGAGGTTCAACCACCCTTAATGTGACAGGGTGACAGGCAAATCACATAGTGGTTTTGGTGGGAATTGAACCCATGACCTATCGGTCCCAGGCCTCCCGCCTTCACCACTACGCCATCTCATGGGGACTACAAAAACACTTTTTACATATATGTGTACACGTACTATTTGTAATTTTTCTTTTATATTCAAATCTAAATTGATTATGTGATTAATTAAACCTAGAGACGAATTACCGTGCGCCCAATTGTACCTGCAATAGGGTCGCACAGGCCCAATTTTGCCTCAATTAATACCATCTGACCCGAGTTAACCTACAATTTTATATATATAAAAAAATCTACCCTTCATCTCTTTAGAAAGCGCCGCTCTCTCATTCAGAGCATCCGCTCTCTCTCATTCTCCGCATCCGCTTTCTCCGAAAACTCTCGCCTTTCTCCTACAAATCTGAGGAATTCATCTAGGTCAGATTTTTCCAATATTGAAATCAGCCGATGAGATCATCAGTCGACGGAATCCAGTATTCAAATCAACAGACTGTGGTTTTTGAGTAATGTGTATATTGTACATTTATAGGTAGATTTTTGAATTATGGTAGATTCTGTTGATTAAATCATTGAACTATGGTTTCGTATGATTATTGGATTAAAGTGACATGTTCTTTAATTGTAATAGAATCTTTACTTCATTGTGTATGACACTTTGAGATAAATAATACTTTTGTTCGTTGCAACTGACACATTTATTCATTACAAATGACACTCTGTGAGAATATAACACTCTCCTCCGAGACAATTGAGAGTTTTGTTTATTATGATTAACACTTTGAGTAATATTTCTGGTTATTGTACTGATCGTATTTTGTTAACTAAATCATTAAACGATGATTTCGTTTCATTATTGGATTAAAGTGACACGTTCCTTAATTATGAGTGACACTTTACTTTAGTGTGATTGATACATTGAAATAAATGACACATTTGTTAAAAACAATTGACACTTTTTTCGAAATAAAACACATTTTTTTCAAAAATACACTACTACAAATTTGGCCTACGACAACACTAGAAAGACAACGGTTTTGGAGAAAAACTGTTGTCGTAGCTTGAAAAACCGTTGTCGTAGCTAAATCCGTTGTCTTATATATGAAAAATGCGCTCATAGACAACGGTTTTTTTTAACCGTTGTCATATACCCGTTGTCGTATGTCCAAAAATGCGTTCATAGACAACGGTTATGCCTACCGTTGTCGTTTATGCGTTGTCGTAGCATAATGTGTAGACAACGGTATTTAACAACCGTTGTCATTTGCCCGTTGTCGTATGTCCAAAAAGGCGTTCATAGACAACGGTTGTGCTTACCGTTGTCGTTTATGCGTTGTCGTAGCATAATGTGCGCTCATAGACAACGCTATTTAACAACCGTTGTCATTTGCCCGTTGTCGTATGTGCAAAAATGTGCTCATAGACAACGGTTATCATAATCGTTGTAGTTTATATGTTGTCGTAGGTCTATAATGCACATATAGACAACATGTTGGTCCCGAGTGTACGGTCAGGTGTAGAGGGGGGGGAGTGAATACACCTGATTCGATTTCTCAATTTCGAACTCGAACAGTCCTATTCAGGATGGTGTCTCGATCAAAAGCTTGATTCGGCAGACAAGACAACTGTTCTGAATCGAGTTAAAGGCTAAGAGTACTGACTCAGCTGAGATCTGCTAACTGACTAGGTCAGAATTCAGTATCTACAGTAAGAGTTCAGTGCGCGGAATAGTGTAGGCCCAAATCGGTTTTTGTGAGAAAACGTTTTAAGTCTCGGCCCGTAGATTAAAAGTTCGATATCTTTGAGACAGTTGATTGATTTTAAATATGATGTTCAGTATGAATAGTAAAATCAATGCAACAGTTAAGAAAGCAGTAAGAGACACAGGATTTTTAAAGTGGTTCGGATAACGCTCAAATCCTACGTCCACTGTCCCGAATGATCAGGAGGCTATTTATTATCCTGAGTTAGTCTCAGTCAGCTTGCACACTGGGCAAAGCCGCGTCTTGGTTTTTATACTGATCCAAGTCTCAGTTTACAACACTATCAAACTTAAAGTGTTTGACAAACTTCTCCAACAGTGAAGGAGTCCTTATACAATAAGGATTGGGTTCAAATGTGAACTCCTTCGTCTAAGCTATGGATAAGAACAGTTGAGCTTAGGGTTAGAGGGATAGGGAATATGAGAGTAGCTTCTAGATCGACGAACAGCTGAAGGTAAGCTTTGAGTACGTGTAACGTCGATTTGGATACTAGAGGCTTTATATGTCGGTATATCTTGATTCCCTATGAGCTAGAATGTAGTCTTTCGCCGGAGATTGTTCTTCAAGTTCTTGCTAAGACTTTGTTCTTTGGAATTCGCTCTTTTTCGCGCTCTATCATGTTCTAGGTGTTTTTCAAATCTTGAATGATCCCTCTATTTATAGAGCAGAGATTGAAATAGATCCGTTGGAGACGATCTTCTTCTCTCTCTCTCTTTTTGGTAGCAAACGGCTCTTTTGGTGTAGGTAACAGTGTACTTTCCCACCTTTTTAGGTAAAAGGTTGACTGCAGCTTTAGCAGGTGAGAAGACACGTGTATGCTTGTCATTCGTCAAGGTGGATGGAGTGGTTGAGACAGCACAAACTTCGAGACGGCACGAAGCCGACTTCTCTCTTCCTCGTACATGACAATGTTGATTGTCTTTCAAAAGATTCGACGATCCCGAAGACTATCCGCCGTTCTTGAGTCGACCTTGTATTCGGTAGATAGGCTGCCGAGATAAGTCTATCGAAGATCGGCTACGAGTCCAGTGAACTACTCCTGCGATTCGAGTTCTCAATCGACTCTCTCGGTATATCGCTCCTGCTCGAGTCCAAGTATCACTGAGTCTTCTGCACTAGTGTTGAGGCAGATAAGCTACTGAGCGCCTTGACCAGAGCAGAGTGTCTACTGAGTCTGAAACCTCAGAGACAAAACAGATACAAGGGAATGGTTCATCATTCAGATAGGGTTTTGGGATCTTCAAATCTTTAGACAAGTATAGAGCACAAGGCTACTGAGCTTAAGATCAGTGTCTAAGACCGAATCACTTCCCACTGAGTGAAACAGTGTTGAGGATGGAATCATCACCCAACAATTTCCCCCTATTTGATGATGCCAAAACCTATCATCTATGTCCTATCAACTATGCTAAACACTAACTTACTCAGAAATAGAGCTCCTTACAAATATTACAAGTAGGATCAGTGGAGTTGTCTGGTAAGTGCTAGACTACTGAGGGAGACAGGGCAGAACAATTTCCCCCTTTACAATAATTTCCCCCATGCAACAATTTCCCCCTAAGAGAAATTACAACTGTTTTCTCATGCAACAATTTTCCCTTACTGAAGAAATAGTAACTCAATGAAAGTCTAGTCTATCAGAAATCTAACCGAGCAAAAACTGACAAGTAAATAAACAAGGTGTGTGTGTGTCAGTAATCACTTCAGTGATTCTGAGTGTTAAAGCATAAAGCAAACACGGCTATTTAGACAACAAGTAGTTGTTAGAGCCAAAAGAAGATTTGTATATATATGATAAACAGTTCAGTACATTACAAATCTTGCTAAGCTAAAAGGAGAACTAAGGAGAGCCCTTAAACTGCTGAATCCTATTCATGAAACCTTGGTATTTATCTTCAGGCAGTGGGACTCCATACATTCTGAACGTGTTCTTCCTCAGCTTCAGGTATTCGGCGAAGTCTGCTGGTTCATCTTGTTCTAGACCTCTGTTCAACGCATCATTCTTCACTTCTTGTTCAATCATTCCGAGATGTACTGAGTCGTCTTGTCTTCTGGGTGGAGGAATGATCCTTGCTTCAGGAACACTGACTACTACCCCTTCGCATTCTTGCTCTGTGCATATATGGGTAAAGATCAGGTTCAGTAATGGTCATCCACTCGACATAGGCATCAGCCTTAGATATTTCAGGCCAGAATCGCCAGAAATAATTTCTCTTGATAAACTCTATCTTGGCCGATTCCCATCTCTGATTGAACTAAATAGGCATCCATTCGTCTGATCTCGGCCATCTATGTGTTTTCAGATCGTTTGGCTTCCCGAACCTTCGTATCGATAAGGAATGTCGGCTTTCGAAGGAACTCTCGGCTGGCCTCTTGTTCAAGCACGCTTCCCGAGTGCCTCAAGGTCCGCCAAATGTATCCTTTTCCCTGGCGGCCTCTATCCGTCTAGCTTCCTCTCCTCTCGTAGAGATATCTATCCATCTCGAGCGAAGATTTCTTCAATTTCGCATCTTGCTCTTGAGGCTTCGAGGAGCTTGTTCGGGAGTCGGCAGAGGTACTTGGATATGGTTTTGGATGTACCTTGCTTTGCTCGGTGCCTTTTTTTGTTGCCTCTCCCTATCTTCATCATCTTCAATTCGAAGTTTTCGGGAGGCAATCTAGCGGGCGCCTTCTTTTTTTTCACCGCGTCTTTGGTGCCTTAGTCTTTCCTTTAGCGAGGCTTAGACTTTGGTTTGTTGGCGGCTTCAAGCATCGGCGATCTCCCCTTGCCGCTTCTCATCGGCGGCAATCCGAGCCTCCTCCTCGCCGAGATGTATCTCTTGGGTTTCTTTCTTTGGAGGGGTCGGGAGTTTCGGAATTTTCTTACCTTTGCCTTGAACAGGTGGAGGTAGAGGGACTTCTTTATCATCATCTCGAGTCCTCTCGAGTCCTCTTTTGCGTTCAAGGATACTCTGCAACCTCCTTGATGATATCAATGGGAGTCCGGGTTGCATGAGTAGCACGGGATCCTGAGCCACTTGGGCCGGTCGCAGCCTATGCTCGCGGCCTGGGACACCACGGGCCTCACCCTTCGAGTCCGAGTCCGAGTCCGGGATGACTTCGGTGTAGCTTCCCCCTTAGATTTTGGACTTTTGGTGGGGGTCGGCTTCTCGGCACTCTTCTTTCCTTCTCTTTCTTCGATTCTCTTTCCTTCCCTTTTTCCTTCACTTTCCCCCTTTTTGGCATCATCAATGAGCACCGGGGTAGGGACTAGGGCCCGACTTCTTCGGACTTTTGTAGGAGGTTGACAGCTCATCAAGACGATGGTGGAGCTTAGTCAGAGCCTCAGCAACTCGTTCCTCTCCATGGTAAGGTCCGCCTTTTACTTGCTTGTGAGAGAGGTCAGCTGCTTCCTTGAAGTCTTTCAGCTTCTCAGCGATCTTATCCTCCAGGACCAGTTGAATGTTGTCTAATCTCGATCTCGATGGCTCGGGCTTGTTCGGCAAAGAATAGCTGCAGTATGAGCCAGTTTAGAAGCCTGAAAATCTTGAAGTAGTTTGGCTTGGCTCTCCTGAAAGATCCTGAGCTGAGATTCAAAGTTGGTCTGCTGGTGAGCCAATGCTTGAGTGACAATTTCAGAGACATCAGGGGCGGCTGATTGGGACATTGAGGATTTCAGCCCCTGAAGCTCAGTAGCTGTGGCTTCAGCAGTCTTCTTCCAAGCTCTTTGGACTGCCTTGGCGAGGGCACGGTTCTGAGTGCCTTGGCTTTGTAGAGCCTTCGCCACAGACTTGGAGCGTCGATGATGCGGGCTGGGCGCTACCTCGAAATCGATTTCGGCGAGAGCCGAGCGAGGCTCTATTGATGAGGTACCCGGCCGTCGACTTCTCGTAACCGAAGGATATGCGAGTGGACGCTGAGGTTCTTCAGTAATTTGTGTATCCTTGTCCTGGGGAGTTCCCTCATTAGGCTTTCCAGGGCCTGAATCACTGGGTGGGTCGTCATGGTCTGACCCATCTGAGAGTGCTGGGCCGGAGGCGAGCTGTCGATCATGAATCATGGCCAGCATCGCAGCCCTCAGATTGTCCATTGAGCTGAGGTCTTCAGGCTCTGAATAGCCTATCTCCTCTCTCAGTCTCAATTCCTCTTCATGCAGCTGCTGACAGGAGTAGTGGAGGACAAGGCGCTGTAGACGAGGCCACTCCTGATGTCGCAGCAACATGTGGAGCCTTGCTGACTTGGCGATGAGCAACAAGTCTGAGTAGTCAACAAGCTCCAGAACCAGTTGAAGAATCTCTTAGGATGCTCTGGATATAATCACTGAAGCTTCCATCCCGATTGTTTCTTCTTCAGACGCCGTCTCGGATTCGTCGGTGGTGGAGACGCTCGAGTCTCGGCGCAGTGCCGCACCTCTCGAGTGGAGGAACTGCGAGGGGGCTGTCAAGGCGCCGAACTTCTTCACTTTGAGCTTCGGTAGCCTCCTCTTGTTCCATCTCTTCGGATGCTTCGATGGAGACGATCTTCTCCGCCGATTGAGTCTTCTCGGAAGACTCGACTCATCTATCGGCCTCCGGGCTGAGTAGTCTGGCCGAGTGGCCCGTTCGGCAGGGGCCTCGGGTTCGCGCAGCACCTCGACGGCTTTCTTCGGTTTCTTAGCCGGTGCCTTCGGGGTTTTTTGGCGGAGGCGTTCTCCTCTTACGTGGAGTAGCCTTCTGAGATTCAGTCTCTGCTGAAGGACCTGACCCGATTTGCTGAAGGGGCGTAGTTCGGTTATGAAACCGAATCTTCTTGACATTGAAGTACTCCTTGGCGTCATATGTGATCTGCTCAGAGCCACAGTAGTCTTCAATCATCACTGACAGTTTGAGCCCGTAGAGTAGCTTTCCTTTTGCGCTCAGCGTGCGCGTGGGCTTGTCAAATTTAGCTGCTTGGATCATGAACTCCCGAATGAAGAACTCAGTCCAGTTGACCTTGGCGCAGTCATATATGGCCATCATCAGGTGGATCTTAGGTCACGAGACCTGATCGAACGATCCCGGCTGGCTCGTTAGCGGCGTGCGTGACGATATAAGGCCAATGCTGCATCTTGGGGGAGCATTGCATTCTTCGGGAAGGCAGCTCTGAAGGTAGTCGGCTTGCCACAGAATACCGTCAAGTATTCATCTACTAAATCGTCGTTGTAGCCTATCGTGCTGATACCTTCGGATGGAAGATTGAAGCTTTTCTTCAGGGCTTGCTTTAACGACATCTGCTTCAGAATCTTCAAGGCGTCGCCAATCGCGTGAACAGCGAAACTTGCCATAATATCGCCTTTGACGGAGTCGGAGTTTAGATACAGCTCTGCCACTTGTCGAGGAAGGAAGAAAGTAGGCTTCCTCGATAAGAACTCTTCTAGTCCAGACGCTCGGAGATACGTGAATACTTCCTCCATGTATTCGAGCTCGCAAGCATCGAACTCCATGACTGGTTCGCACCAGACACGGCCTTTGCTGAGGATCTCCTCTATCTTGTCAGGAACGGTTACAGAGATACCAGCCATCGTAACTGTTACAAGAACTTTATCAATACCGATTCTTGGATAGAACAGTATATATATATATATATATCGATTCTGAATAATAAAATAAGCTATCGTAACAGTTCTAATATGCATACCAGTGAGAAATCTAATGCTTTAGAAGGATATAATGCGAAATACGGATGAGATTCGTTCTAAAAGATGCTTCAGATTTCTCGGACTTGAAAGATTGTATGCTAATATATATATATCTAACGAGAAGAACAGTTATTTGATCAAAAGGCTGAGTTTAAAACTGCTTTTAGAAAGGACGGTCAAGATTAGACGTTCTATAATAGGCAATGATCGCATAAGCCGCCTAAGTCAAAAGACAGTTGTAAAATAACCTAAGTAGTAAGCTGCGAAAAGACATGCATTAAATGCGCGCGAGTTCAAAGCAAACTTATGTATGGAATGTCGTGCAATAAATGAAATTCGTTAATAATAAAGACAAACCAAAAGATATTAAATATCATGCTGAATCTTTGACATAAATGCAAAGTTCTGAAATATAAGTTACTACTGAGTAGAGATACGAAAACCTGTCAGCTGAACATGGTAGTCACTGATACCTCGTGTAGATGGTTTCGAATCTCTACGTCGGGAATACATTCGCATCGAGAGTGAACATTCCCCCCTTACGAAATATCTCTCTCCCGAAACCTCTTACCGACCGGGGTCGGTAGGGTTCAACAGACCTAGCTCTACCGAAAGTTCTCTCGAATACGGATTCGCCTAGAGGCTTGGTCGGTATATCGCCCTTTGTTTGTCGGTGTGGATCTTTTCCATCCTGATATCCTTCTTTTCGACATGGTCACGAATGAAGTGATGTCTGATGTCCACGTGCTTGCATCTCGTGTGTAGTACAAGATTCTGAGTGATTGCAATGGCACTGGTACTATCGCAGAAGATTGGCACTTCATTCTGAATGACGTCATAGTCTCTCATTCTTTGTCTCGGCCCAAAGGATTTGGGCGCAACAACTTCCGGCGAGCCATGTATTCGCCTTCGTAGTCGACGTAGGCTGGCGAGTGTTGTTTCTTTGAAAACCATGAGATCGGCTTTGCGCCAAGGAACCGACATGTTCCCTGAAGTTGATTTTCGGTCAATTCTACATCCTGCATAGTCAGCATCAGAATAGCCAGTTAGTTCAATATTATCATCAGCTGGATACCATAAACCCATGTCAGGTGTTCCTCGGAGATAGCGGAGAATCTTCTTGGCTGAGTCCATATGGCTCTGCTTGGGATTCGCCTGAAATCGAGCAACAGACACCTACAACATAAGTTATGTCAGGGCGGGTAAGCTGTTAAATATAATAAAGAACCAATTATAGCACGGTATTCGGTTTGGTCTCATCGATATCGCCTCTTTATCAAGATCTATCTTCATATTCGTGTTCATCGGGATCTTGATGGGTTTGCCGGATGTGCAGCCGAATCTTTTGATGAGGTCTCGAGTGTATTTGCCTTGGTTGATGAACGTTCCCTTTTCAGATTGCTTGACTTGAAAACCAAGGAAGTAGTTCATTTCTCCCATCATCGACATCTCGAACTTGTCCTTCATCATTCTTTCAAACTGCTGACACATAATGACATTCTTCGAACCGAAGATGATGTCATCCACATAGATCTGCACGAGTAATAGGTCATCTTCCAGTCGAATGCTGAACAACGTGCGATCTACTGTGCCCTTCTGAAAACCTTTATGAAGAAGAAACTCAGACAGGGTATCGTACCAAGCCCACGGGTGCTTGTTTTAACCCGTGCTGAGCCTTTTCGAGTCTATATACTTGATGTCCCCTTTGAAAGCCGGGCGGTTGTTCCACATAGACTTCTTCTTTCAGCACGTCGTTCAGGAACGCAGACTTCACATCCATTTGATAAACTTTGAATCTTTGATGTGTTGCGTAGGCTAGGAATAGTCTAATTGCCTCCAATCTTGCAACTGGAGCGAAAGTTTCATCGAAATCTATTCCTTCAGCTTGACAGTAGCCTTTAGCCACGAGCCTTGCTTTGTTCCTGACTATAACGTTGTTTTCATCTCGCTTGTTTTTGAAGACCCATTTGGTACCAATGACATGTTGATGCCGGGTCGCGTCTACAAGCTCCCATACTTCGTTTCTCGTGAACTGATTCAGCTCCTCCTGCATAGCTATGATCCAGTTAGCATCCTTTAATGCATCCTCAATGTTCTGAGGCTCTTCAGTAAACAAGAAGCAGGAAAATAATGCGCTTTCTCCTTGACGAGAATCCGGATCTTGTCTTGACATTAGCCGAAGGATCTCCAATGATCAAATTAGGAGTGTGAGCATCCGGCCCACGATCTACGATGTTTCAGCTCTTCATCCGAAATTTGTTCAACACGGATAGTAGGTGAGTTAGGCATTTCGGTTGTACTATTACGAGATTGAAGAATTTCGTTGATAAGAGTATGATCTACCGAGTCACCGAGGTTCGGGGGCATTCGGCTCGGGAACATTACTAGATGTTCCCCCCGAGTTGTTATTCTCGTAGTGGTCTCGATTACCTCTACGGTTTCCTCATCGACCTGAGTTACCCGGGATTGATTCCGTTCGGGAGAATCAATCGCTCGCCTACTTGCTCTTGGTTGAGATTCGATAGATTTGTCTTCGATTTCTTCGTCCGAATCATCATCCCAACATAGCTGAATCTTTTCGATTTGTCCTTTACGCTTAGATCCCGTAGTCGTCTACCGATGTCCTCGATTCGGAATTTAAGTTATTGCTCCCTGTCTTGATAGCAAACTCGTTAAACACAACATGAGGGCTTTCCTCCACGTAAAGGGTCCGATAGTTGAATACTCGAAAGCTTTGCCGACCCGAGAGTATCCTAAGAACACTCCCTGATCTGACTTGCTATCAAAAGTCTTCTGCTGATCTTTCCCATTATTGTGGATAAAGCATGAACAACCAAAGATATGGAAATAAGATAGAGAAGGCTTCCTGCCGTTCCATAGTTCATATGGTGTTCTCTTATGCTTGCTTTGTCGGTAAAGATCGGTTCGAGTGTAACATGCGTATCGGTAGCTTCACGCCTGAATTTGGTTGGGAGTCCCGAGTCTGCGAGTAGAGTCCTAGCCGCCTCTTTTAGAGTTCCGTTCTTTCGTTCAAGCAACTCCATTCCCGTTGAGGTGTGCGTGCGGTGAAGTCTCATGCTCTATTCCTTACGCTTGCGTAACTCCTCTACCATGGAATTAAGGAACTCGGTTCCTCTTCGAACGTATTTTTCTGATCTTGGTGTTCTTCTCGACACTGAGCTTTTTCAGAAGCGTTGGTAACTCTGTTTTGACGTCAGACTTGTTGGCAATGAATATGACCCATGTGTAGCGCGAGTAGTCATCTATGCCCACTAATGCATATTTTTCGCCTCCGATCGTCACCTGGGAGACCGGGTCCGAACAAATCCATATGTAGCAGTTGAAGGATTCCATCGGTGGAAGGAGATGGAAGCAGTGGATTTTCTTTCTTTGTTTGCTTTCCCTTCGGACATGCTTCACACTGAGTGTCTTTGCTGAATACTTCATTCGGCAGTCCCCTTGCTAGAGTGTTTCTTGCTAGCTTGTTGAGCGTCTTAAAGTTGAGATGACTGAGCCTTCTATGCCATAGCCACCCCGTTCTGTTTTCATTCTTCGCCAGCAAACAAGCTTCAGGTTCAGCTGAGTTCCGATCGACCACGTATATGTTCTTTTTTGCGCGAACCCGATAACACTTGTTTTCCCTGTAGATTTATCAATAACATCACGTAAAACCGGCGCCAAAAATCACTCTATTTGAGTTATCACAAAATTGACTAACGAGAGAGAAGATTATCTTTGAAGTCCTTCAACATAGGATACTCTTGGAACTTTGGCGTTTCCTATGCGTTGAGTGTGCCGTATCCTCTCGTGTAGCCTTTGGCATTATCTCCAAACTCATTCGGGTCCATCTTCGATAACATAATTCTTCGTAGACTCCTTTGGTATGTCATATGTCTTGAGCATCCGTTGTCGATATACCATGGGTCTCTGCGCACCCGCAAAACGGAATTATATTCGGGTACCCTTTATTTTTGATTTTGGGTCCTTAGATGTTAGTTTTCATAACCCAAATCTGTCTAACAACCCCCGGTGGTTTCGGACATCTTCTTTCCACTAGAGTCAACATATCGACCACTCGGACTGGTCATAGGTGACTTCGAGGCTTCCGAGGTTCGGGAGTCCTAATCTTCGAGCCGTGGATCGCCGACCTTAGCCTTACGTGTGGCTTTCTTTTTCTTCGACCTTTGGAGCCTCTTCGACTATAGGTTCATAATAATATGACCCATACCGAGCTGGATGTGTCGGCTTTGGAGGTCCATCTTGATCCGCCAATTTTGATTTCTTTGGTTCCCCCTTTGACCGAACCCGGGGTTTCTTGGCACTGATCTTCTTGTCAGAATGCTGATGTGTGGGATGAGGTGCTTTCATCTTCTGTTTGTTCTTTGCTAGGGGGTTCAGTATATTTGCGTTCATAGTCTCCCCTTGAACAAACCTATCAGCAAGTCGTACTTCTGAGTGTACTGGGGCAGATGAGGAAGCTCCCTGGCTGAATCCAAGTCCTTCCTTGTAGTGCTTTGGCTTATTGCTTGCTAGCATAGCCTCTAATTTCTTCTCAGCACCCTTGTACCTCTCAGTCATCAGGTTCCTCCAAATATCATCACTTTTCTTCAGTGTGTCGAGCTCGATCTGAAGTCCTGACATTTCTTGCTTCAGTAGACTCACTTCAGTATCTTTCTGAGTCAAGTCATTGGTCAAAACTGAAATCCGATCTTCTTGATGCTGAGACTTGGCCATCAGAGAGTTTATCTCCTCCCTGAGTCTCAACACAAGTCCTTCGGCCTCAGTAGCAACCTGACTTTCCTGAGAAAGTCTCCGATTCTCTACTTTCGGGGTATCCGGCTCACGAAGAGTCTTCTTGAGCTGCGAGACTCATCCGAATTTGTTCGTCGAGCGAGTTCTTCGTATGCGGTCGCGACGTCCAAATTCTCATCTGCACCTGAAATAGTGTCGTGTGTGCAGTGTGAAGAGGAGTTAAGTGGTTCATGAGAATTTACCTCATCCTCTTCGCCTGCCATCATGCACTTTTCAGCTGATTCATCTGCTTCATGCTCTAAGGCTATGAAGGCTGCTTCATCGTCAGATGAATCCATAAAGGAGTCGACTTCTTCTGAGTCGTCTGAGATTTCGCCTGCAATATAAGCTTGTCTTTTCTGGGCGAATTTCTCTCTCCTTGCCTTACGTGCCGCGCGTTCGAAGCACTACCGAGCTCGGGACAATCATCCGATAATGTCCCGGCTTTTTGCAATTATAGCAAGTGATGACTTTTTCTTCTTTGCTTTCGCTATTCTTTGACGGTTCTGAGTCATCCTTCTTTCTGTATTCAGAAGATTGTGAGTCAGGAGTGTGTTTCGACATATAATTTGACTTACCTTTCGTTTCCCGATAGGCTTTAGTCACTTTTTCTGCGTCGCTCCTTCTCCTTCGATACTTTACGGCGAGCAACGCATACTTCGAGTGAGACTTCCTTCTTGTAGATCATTGAGTGAAGGCTCGGTCTTACTCGTCGTTTTGCTCGTTCTTTGGAGATATCGTGGCCGACCGATGCTTTGAAAGCATGGTCGATTTTGTGTCGGCTTGACTCTCTGCTTTCTTTGAGGTCTGTCGAACTCAAACTCCTCTGCACTGTAATTACGAAAAGATATGGTCAAGAGACACAAGCATCTAAGTCGGAATGTCGCAATAGAGTGGCAAAAGGTGTCCAGGTGTCCGTCCGGCGGTGCCCTCGGAATCTTCGGATTCATCTCTCGGTTCTTCGAATGTCTTTCCCGGCCCATTGATAGAGTTCATCGATTGGTAAATCGACGTTCGGATCTTCGATTTTGTTACGGGCATGAGAGACAAGCTTTCCGGCTTTTGGAGTTCCGGTGCTAGTTTATTCGCTTTAATCTTTCGAGTCCCTCGACTCGGTAGCGCTAGAGCGTCCCGCAGTTCTTTTGCGGTCTTGCATTCCCGAACCCCGCCAAGATAAGAATCACTAAGGGTGGTCGGTATAGCGTTTACGGCAACACGGTCTAAGTTGTGAAGCTTCTTCTCCTCGGGAGTGAAGAGACTTGTCTTTGGGAATCTTCTTCCCGGTCACCATTCCTCCTCCTTGAGCTTGGTCACGAGTTACGACACTATCGATCATGGGAACGATAGGTCCATCTTCAAGCACTTCGATCATACTGTCATGGAGGGATGTCGGATGTGCTTCCATTCGACTCGCCATACTCCATAATTCTCCACCGAGAACATGGGTACCATCCTTATACCCGACATATCGGCCATGAAGAATATAGATATGAATGTAGAGTGATATGCGGTGAAAACGTTTTCCTCCGGATCCGTTCGAATAGACCGGTCTCAAAGTGACAAGAGTCTTAAAGAACTCTTTCTCGATACCAATTGTTGGTCCCGAGTGTACGGTCGGGTGTAGAGGGGGGGTGAATACACACGATTTGATTTCTCAACTTCGAACTCGAAGCAGTCCTATTCGGGATGGTGTCCGGATCGAAACAGTTCGGACCGGACAACTGCATAACCGAATCGAGTTAAAGGCTAAGAGTACCGACTCGCCGAGATATGCTAACCGACTAGGTCGAATTCGGTATCTAGAGTAAGAGTTCGGTGCGCGGAATAGTGTAGCCCAAATCGGTTTTTGTGAGAAAACGTTTTAAGTCTCGGTTCGGTAGATTAAAAGTTCGATATCTTTGAGACAGTTGATTGATTTTAAATATGATGTTCAAGTATGAATAGTAAAATCAATGCAACAGTTAAGAAAGCAGTAAGAGACACAGGATTTTTAAAGTGGTTCGGATATCGCTCAAATCCTACGTCCACTGTCCCGAATGATCAGGAGGCTATTTATTATCCTGAGTTAGTCTCAGTCAGCTTGCACACTGGGCAAAGCCGCGTCTTGGTTTTTATACGATCCAAGTCTCAGTTTACAACACTATCAAACTTAAAGTGTTTGACAAACTTCTCCAACAGTGAAGGAGTCCTTATACAATAAGGATTGGGTTCAAATGTGAACTCCTTCGTCTAAGCTATAGATAAGAACAGTTGAGCTTAGGGTTAGAGGGATAGGGAATATGAGAGTAGCTTCTAGATCGACGAACAGCTGAAGGTAAGCTTTGAGTACGTGTAACGTCGATTTGGATACTAGAGGCTTTATATGTCGGTATATCTTGATTCCCTATGAGCTAGAATGTAGTCTTTCGCCGGAGATTGTTCTTCAAGTTCTTGCTAAGACTTTGTTCTTTGGAATTCGCTCTTTTTCGCGCTCTATCATGTTCTAGGTGTTTTTCAAATCTTGAATGATCCCTCTATTTATAGAGCAGAGATTGAAATAGATCCGTTGGAGACGATCTTCTTCTCTCTCTCTCTTTTTGGTAGCAAACGGCTCTTTTGGTGTAGGTAACGAGTGTACTTTCCCACCTTTTTAGGTAAAAAGGTTGATTTGCAGCTTTAGCGGGTGAGAAGACACGTGTATGCTTGTCATTCGTCAAGGTGGATGGAGTGGTTGAGAAAGCACAAACTTCGAGACGCATCAAGGCCGACTTCTCTCTTCCTCGTACATGACAATGCCGATTGTCTTTCAAAAGATTCTCGACGATCCGAAGACTATCTGCCGTTCTTGAGTCGACCTTGTATTCGGTAGATAGGCTACGAGATAAGTCTATCGAAGATCGGCTACGAGTCCAGTGAACTACTCTGCCGAGTTCGGTTCAATCGACTCTCTCGCATATCTTGCTCCTGCCGAGTCCAAGATCATGAGTCTTCGCACCTGGTGCCGAGGCGGATAAGCTATCGAGCGCCTTGACCAGGAGCGAGTGTCTACCGAGTCACGAAACCTCGGAGACAAAACAGATACAACGGAATGGTTCATCATTCAGATAGGGTTTTGGGATCTTCAAATCTTTAGACAAGTACAGAGCACAAGGCTACTGAGCTTAAGATCAGTGTCTAAGACCGAATCACTTCCCACTGAGTGAAACAGTGCTGAGGATGGAATCATCACCCAACACAACGATTTTCATAAACGTTGTCGTTTATCTGTGTCTTTTACGTAGATATGTATATATTAATTAATTACAAATTTTACAATTTTAAAAGTTAATAATAATAATTAAATAATTTATTTTAAATCTATAAATACACATTTTAATATATAATTTTAAAATAATTAATAATATCAAAAGTATCATAATTCAATAAAATAATTGTTATCAAATTAATACTTAAATTTAAATAATTTAATACTATATTTATATATTTTATATTAACACTTAAACTTTATACATACAATATATATAACATATATTATTATTACTTATACTACATTAAGAAATAAAATAGGAAAAGAATAGGAAAAAAAATCACCCCACGTTATCTTCTGCATCTTCTTCATTCTAACTTTCTCCCTCTCCGCCCTTGTTCATCTTCTCCACCTCCCTCTAGATCTCAGTTTCTCCCTCCCCACCCTTCATCTTCTCTATTGCCCTCTCTTTTAACCCTAGATCTAGTAAATCGACCTTTGCCTAATAGTATGACCTAGAAATTTGTCATAGTTTGCCCTCATACCAAATCCGACTTCCTCGGACTCAGACACTATACATCTCGCTGAGGGGATTGAGGAAGAAGCGTCTACTCTAAGAGACGAGCGCAACGCTGCCGTCGATGGCTCCAGATCTAGGCGAAGCTTCGTCGCCTTCCTCTTCGTCCGGGAGTCGATTAGGGCCCGAATTGTTCATTTTCTTTATGTAAGTTGGTTCTGAATTGAGAATGTTGCTGGACAATATTTTGGTTCTTGTCCCTTCTTTGTCAAGCTCAATTAATCACAGTGTTCATCTTAATTTGTAATTAGTTGGGATTAGAATTTGGCACACCACCCAATAATTTGTTTTTTGTGTCATTTTCTTTGTGCCCTTGATGTATTGTATAATGTAAGTGCATTGCATCCATTAGAATATCTAGGAAGTGGGACTCTCCATAATTAATTTTAATTATATTTTTAAGTAAATACTGTAGATTTGATCTATTTGCTTCTTGACAAGGCTGACGAGCAACTCACAGGCATCGCAACGCACATTGTGGCATTTTTAATATTTTTGTGATGCATTGGAGAATCATGGTTTCATTGCTTGTATGTAATAATCAAGTTAGAACTGATATATGGTTATCTACCTCTGACTTGGATTTCTTTTCCAGGTTTGATTTGATCTATTTGCTTCGTGACAAGGCTGATGAGCAACTGACAGGCACCTGGCAAAGCACATTGTGGCATTGCACTTCGAGGATCCTAATGTTTGAACCTTCCCTGTCTTGTTTTTTTATTACTTTTCTGGAGATGCGGTATTTTAATCCTCCTAGGTTACCTTTCATTGACAGAGTTCAGAGCAGGATATTATTTGTACATTTCTCTTTATTATATTAGTTGTTCTACTCTTTGACTCGTCTTTATTATGAAGTTAAGATGCATCTGTTAGTCAAAGGTTAAGTGGAGTTACATTGTCCTTTATTCGTCCCGGACAGAGTCTTCTCATAGGAGAAGTTAAGTTGAAGAAGTTAAAAATCAATGGCAACTGCAGTTCTCATCAATGGATTCCATAGCAGAGGTGACAAAATAGCCAAGTAAATCATTCTGCTTATAAATTAGCACGACCTTGTTCTGTTCCTTCTTTTTGTAGGCATAAAATCTCAATAAGTTGCTCAAATAATAAGCTAGTTGTATAATAATCACTACTTTGCAGGAAGCAAGTTAAGGGATTCCTCCAATCCTTCTCTTTCAGCTTCTTGTAGGGCTTTTTTCAGTGGTTCTACACTGCAAAGACAGATTGTGGTTTCTCACAGTTTCCCACTTTTGGACTGCAAGCATGGAAACAAACGTACAACAATACTGCTCCTTTGTTTTTTCCTTGCTTCCCTACACTGTTGGCAGATTTTATTTTGATTTCAGCTTTACATATGTGGGGACTGGAATGATCTGCCCCCACATTGTGAACTTGTCATTGCTTCTTGGAGCCGTGCTTTCGTATGGAATGATGTTGGCCTCTTCTCCTCAAGCTTAAAGGAGACTGGTTTCCAGCAGAAATACCAGAGAGCAGTATGAAGAGTCTGAATTGTTATAAGGTCTCTTTCTTTCTTCCTTCTTCATCTTCTCTTCAAAATCATCATTCATTAGTATCCTCTTTCCAACTTTGACTGCGTATTTAAGTATAAATATGTACACCCAAATATATCAGATGAGGCTGCGGAGGAATTGAAAAGGCGGTACGGTTTTAGTTCTTTGCTATTTTATATAAGGCGGAAAGGTAGATGGTTTTTTATTTCATTTTTATGTTTTAGTTTGAGTTCATAGAAGAATGTGCAGTGTACTGATATTCACTGCTAGATTTGTTTGGCCATTGCATAATATAGATTATAAGTAATACTGTTGGAATATATATTGACAGGTGGATATGACAATGAAGACAAGGCGGGAAGATCGTGTATGATTTGGCTGCGGTCAAGAACTTGGGTCCGAGTGCAACCAACAACTTCTCGGTAAATTATTCAATCAACTGTTGTCGAAGAATTTTTTTTTTTTTTTGTAATGAACTACTATTGTTATAGTTTGTATTTGAGATTTTAGTTGTAGAACAATGAATTATTTTAACAGTATAAAGTTTCTCGACAAGGATTTTATGGAAAATATTATGTTTTGTTTCATTTACATGTTTTTATTAGCTTTATGTGAAAGTGTTAACGACAATTGTTCAAAATCGTTGTCAAAGGCACTTATAATAACACGTACAAGCCTTTTTAACAACGGTTAAAAATCGTTGTAAAAAGAACCTTCGACAACAGTTTCAAAAACTTACGACAACGTTTTACAACCGTTGATTGAATATACATACGACAACGTTTAGAATAAATAAAATACAATGCTTAAAAACCGTTGTTGAATATACATAAGAAAACGGAAAAAAAATTATACGACAACGGTTTAAAATCGTTGTCTAAAACGCATACGACAACGTGTAGAAAATGAAACGACAACGGCTTTAAACCGTTGTCGAAAGATTAAACGACAACGGATGGAATACCTGAAAGACAACGGTTGAAAACTGTTGTCGAAAATCTTAAATTTAACCGTTGTCTTTCAGCGAAAACCTACGACAACGGTACCTACTACAACGCGATGTTTCATGATAGACAACGGTTTTTAACCGTTGTCTATTAGCGTTTTTGTTGTAGTGATAATTGATAGTCAATAAATGATATTCTACAAATGACACTTATTCAAAACAAATGCCACTTTTGTTCTGTTGTAAATGATACTCTGCAAATGATATTTTTCTTCAAAACAAATGATAATTTTGTTCATAACAAATGACACGTATGTCCTTAATAAAAATTGGAAAAAAAATAAGAATAAGTGTTGGGTTATGAGTCAGTGGTCGTTTAGATCATTGATAGGGGGTACTTAGAACTGACGTCAGTTGTTCATGTGTTTGGGACATAATTGTAATATTTTGGTAATGGGGGAAATTGTAGTGATTTTCATCGCTATAGAATTGAAGATCCCAAAACCTGTCATGTACCCGATGTGTTTTGAACTTGATTATGTAATAGGCTAGACATGTTCTTACATTCATTGTTTATTTTTGTCTAAGTCCTGTAAGGGGTGTTGTTGGTCTGAACTTCAATAGAGAAGTTAAATTCTAGAACCCCATGTCATCAGTTTGTAGAGCTCATGTCTTCAGGTCCTCCAACTGACTGTTCTCAGTAGAAGATTCTTATCAGCAGACATCCGTTGAAGACTCAGTACGATTCTTATCTACTGAATGTGTGAAGAGCTCAGTACCTTCAGAGTCTCTAGCTGACTACTCTCAGTAGAAGATTCTTATCAGCAAACTCAGATGAAGAAGTCAGTACGATCGGTCCAGATTTACTGAATTTATGCAACTCAATTGCAGATCCGATAAGGAAATAACTGCCCGACTATTATCATTCGAAAGTCAGCAGAGTCTATTCATACGAGGATCAGTGAGAGTCAACTCAGATGAAGACTGATGTCTGACAAGTCTCACCTACCACAAACCTCGGCCAATGAGAAGCAACCAAAGCCTTACCTGCTCTGACATTAAAGCTGCTCTCATGTACAGAAGCCAACCACTCTGCGGCGCTAGTTCGAAAACTTATAGCCGTTTAACTTGGAAGTGTGTGACACGTGGCATCGTCCTCTCCAACGGATACATGCCTGGGTCACGACTTTAAATAGAGAAGAGTTTCCAAGCTCAACGCATGGGACATAAAAGGGAATACAAGCTCATTGCATACAAACTCTCTAGCGCATTCAAGCCGATCCAGTGAAGAACTTTCTTAGTTGAATATCTGTAGTTCTTCTCTCTAGAGATTCTTTAGTTCCCTCTTCTCTATCTAAGCTTCACTGTTATATCCATAGCTTAGAACCTTCGAAGGAGTTCAGTTTCTCTGTATTGTTCTTATTGTAAGAACTCCTTCAATGTTGGAGAAAATCCCCTCCCCTTCAAACTTCGGTTTGATTTGTAAAGTCGCTAAGGACTATAACTTAGAAGGGTATGTCCAGCGTACAGATTCCTTGTTGAGGCTTGCTCAGATTAATCAATAAGAACTCCTGTTCTGTAGGACCGTGGACGTAGGATCTTGCGTATCCGAACCACGTTAAAAACTGATGTTGGGAGATGATTCAGTAGCTTAGTGCTAGTAGATTTGAATGATCCTAAAACCCTACTTTGATTGGTGAACCTTTCAGTTGTGTTTGTTTTGCTTGTCTTTGAGAGTTTCAGACTCGGTAGACATTCAGTAGAGCTACCAAGAGGGGTTCAGTACCTTTCAGACATGACCAGAAAAGTAGGTGAGTCATCAGACACTACTTCATTCATGTTTGATGACTACCAAGAGGGGTTCCTTGGCAGTAAGCTTTCAGTACTGAAAGCCATGTCTGATGACTACCAAGAGGGGTTCAGTACCTTTCAGTAGAGTTACCAAGAGGACTTTTCGACAAAAGGACTTAGGTGAAGCTGCTTACATCCTTGGGATCAAGGTTATCCGAGATCGCCAGAAAAGGATGTGAAGCTTGTCACAAGCATCCTACATTGACACTGTTATTGCTCATTTTATCATGCAAAATCCCAAGAGGGGTTCAGTACCTTTCAGACATGACATTTTTCTATCCAAGAATCAGTGCCCTAAAATGCCTGAAGAGATAGAAAGTATGAGGCTAGTACCGTATGCTTCCGCTGTCGGTAGCCTCATGTATGTGATGCTTTATACGAGACAAGATATCTCATATATTGTAGGCATGGTCTCAAGATATCAGTCTAACCCTGGAAAGGAACACTGGATTGCGGTCAATCATATTCTCAAGTACCTTAAACGGACTAGAGATTATAGGCTTGTTTACCAGTCAGATAGTCTAGTGTCTTTGGGTTATACAGACTCGGATTTCCAGGCTGACAGAGATGAGAAGAAGTCTACCTCGGGTTATGTGTTTACCTTGGGAGGTGGAGCCATTTCATGGAAGAGTGCAAAGCAGAAATGTATTGCGGACTCAACCATGGAAGCAGAGTATGTGGTCGCCCGGAAGCTTCGAAAAGAGCGGTTCGCTCAAGAATTTCTTCCTGGATCTTGATATTGTTCAGAATTTACCTAAGGCGATCACAATTTATTATGATAATGCGGTGCAGTGACAAATTCTAAGGAACCTAGAACTCACAAGATGTCTAAACACATAGACAGGAAATACCACATTATACGAGTATCATAAATCGAGGAGACATGGTGATTGATAAAATTGGAACTGAAGTCAACCTAGCTAATCCTTTCACAAGGAGCTTATCACTCCCGCCTTACGAGAAGCATGTTCGTGGTTTAGGAGTGGTAGAGATGCCCCCCACTTAGGACTGCAGAAACTTTTGTATAAGTGGGAGAAGATGTAGTGATAGAAAAGATAGATAGCTGAGAGATAGTTGAGTACTAGTTTGTACCTAGAACTGACACATTGTATAATAAAAAGTTTTCTTTAGTATAAGTGGGAGAATTGTTGGGATTTTGTATACTGTAAGCAAATTTTATGCTTGTATACAATGTGTTTTGTCCCTACCACTATTTTATTCTCCTATCTGATAAATATATATATTTGCACATGTTATCCTTTATCTTGTATAAAAGTTAGATTTGTGGAGTGTGTCTGGTATCACAGAAGACAACACAAATTGGTTGAACTGACGAGATATAAACAGTTATCACAGTTGAGACAACTTAAGGATAAGTTGTTGGTTTAAGCTGCAGTTTAGATAAGAAGTGGCTTGTCTTAGCTGCTTGTCTTTACTGGTACACTTAAGGTGGTGTATTGATGGATCATAGTGAGATGTGTTCTCCTAAGTGACCTTAGTGGAGAACCAAGATCTCGGTGACTTAGCTGGTCTTAAGCATGGTAAGACTTCAGCTGAGCGCATTTGGCTATCTATCACTTTGACCTACTATGGTGAACGTCAACGCGACCGGATCTACGTATCTTGGGTGCTAGTAGTTATTTGTGGCTCAGGCTGGTTGTCTATATCTTGCAATCATATCCTAGTAAAATGGGTTGATAATATCCCCTGAGGAACTCGAAAGGATTAGCACACTAAACACGACCGATTGATTAAGTTCAGGTGTGTTAATAAGGTCGAGTGGCACTACTCAGGAATAAATAAGATTTTAATTAATTTAAGTTGTCTGTGAGCTTAATTAATTAACGGATATTTCTATCTTAAATACGGAGATCGATTAAGTCTAAAATACAAGCCCTTGCTCAATTTGGGATAAAGGGGTAAGTCAGCACGGATTCTCTAGTGGAATGAATCTGTGTTTATTAATTAATTTTGCTCTAGGCTGAGCATAGATAATTAATTAATTTGAGGCCCTGCTTTTTTCTTGTATTAGATCTCTGATCTGGCCCAATTAGTTGTCTAGTTATTTATTGTCTCTCAGAAATCATTATTAATAGATTAATGTAATCTTTACATTATTTAATAATGTGATTTATCTGTAATTAGTTGGTCAGGCCAATTAATTGATAAATATTAGTAGCCCAATGGATTAATTAATTATATTATGGGCTAATTATGTGGAAGTCCATTAGGAATATAATTAAATTAATGGGTTACAAATATTAATATTATATTGGCTTTTGAAGCCTATATATATTAGTATTCTGTTCATAAACAGAACACACATATTAACATATACACGCTGTGCGTGATTCTTGGAGAGACAGTATTCTTAATTTTCTCCAGTTCTCTGACCACCCAGAGGGAGAAAAAGGCCGGGACACAGATCAGAAGATCTGACACACAAGCAACAATCAAAGCTGCAACAACATACGTAGCAAGAAGGTAATCGTTCTTGACTCCTATTTTCCTTCAGAAGGATACTGAACTGAGTCTACTGAAGTAAAAGTTCTCAGAACATCAGACCGAGCTTAAAATGCTTAAGAAGAGTGATGATGTCTGGAGGAATCTGATGACAGAGCGATACATGGGTGTTGAGAAAAAGCTTGAGGCAATGCTAGCCAACAACAAGCCAAAATACTGCAAGGAGGGACTCGGGTTCAGCCATGGAGCTTCCTCATCTGCCCCGTACGTTCAGAGAACCAGCTGACTGATAGGTTTGTTCAAGGGGAGACTATCAATGTTGATATCCTGAACCCCCTAGCAAAGAACAAACAGAAGATGAAGGCACCTCATCCTAGCTATCAGCATTCTGACAAGAAGATTAGCTCAAAATCAACCTAGTTCAGTCAAGGGGGAACCAGCAGAGTTAAGTGGGCTGATCAGTATGGACCTCCGCAGCTGACACATCCAGCTCAGTATGGGTCATATTACTATGATCCTATAGTCAGGAGAGGATCCAAAAGTCAGAAGAAGAAGAAGAAAGCCGTTCAGAAGGCTAAGGTCAGCAGTCCACCTATTCAGAAGGTCAGGACTCCTGAACCAGTAAAGCTTCACAAGTCAGCATCGACCAGTCCAGCGGTCAAATATGTTGATCAGAGTGGGAAGAAACTGTCTGAGACCACCAGGGTCGTGAGACAAATTTGGGTTTCCAAAACTAACATCTAAGGACCCAAAATAAAAAATAAAGGGTACCTGAATATAATTATGTCTTGCAAGTGCACAAGGACCCTTGGTACTTGGATAGCGGATGCTCAAGACGTATGACGTACCAGAGGAACCTACTGAAGAATTATACTACTAAAGAAGGACCCAGAATCGAGTTTGGAGACAATGCAAAAGGCTACACCAGAGGCTACGGAACACTCATCATTGGTACCGCCACAGTTCCAAGAGTATCATATGTTGAAGGACTTCAACATAATCTTCTCTCTGTTAGCCAATTTTGTGATAAGTCGAATAGAGTGCTTTTTTATGTTGGTTTCTGTGATGTCATTGACAAATCTACAGGGAAAACAGTGTTATCAGGTTCGCGCAAAAAGAATATCTATGTAGCTGACTGGAACTCAGCTGAACCTGAAGCATGCTTGCTGGCAAAGAACGACAACAGAACGGGGTGGCTCTAGCACAAAAGACTCTGCCATCTCAACTTCAAGATGCTCAACAAGCTAGCTAGAAACGCTCTAGCAAGAGGACTGCCGAATGAAGTATTCAGCAAAGACACTCAGTGTGAAGCATGTCTGAAGGGAAAGCAAACAAAGAAGCAAAATCCGACTGTTCCATCGCCTTCCACTGATTGAATCCTTCAACTGCTATATATGGATTTATTCGGTCCAGTCTCTCCAGTGACGATCAGAGGCAAAAGGTATGCTTTAGTGGTCATTGATAACTACTCGCGCTTAACATGGGTCATATTTATTGCCAACAAATTTGATGTCAAAACAGAGTTGTCTGCTCTTCTGAAAAGACTCAGTGTCGAGAAGAACACCAAAATCATAAAGATACGTTCAGACAGAGGAACAGAGTTCCTGAATTTAATGGTGGAAGAGTTCTTCAAAGCTGAAGGGATAGAGCATGAGATGTCTGTCGCGCGCACGCCTCAACAAAATGGGATTGCTGAGAGGAAGAACAGAACACTCAAAGAAGCAGCAAGAACCCTGCTCGCAAACTCAGGTCTCCCGTCTAAATTCTGGGCAGAAGCAACTGACACTGCATGTTACACTCAGAACAGATCTCTACTGACAAAGTAGCATCAGAAGACACCATATGAATTATGGAACGACAGGAAGCCTTTCTTATCTTATTTCCATATTTTTGGGTGTTCGTGCTTTATCCACAATAATGGAATGAATTAGTTAAAGACTTTTTATAGCAAGTCAGACCAGGGAGTCTTCTTAGGATACTCTCGGGTCAGCAAAGCCTTCAGAGTTTTTAACTACCAGACCATTTGCGTGGAGGAAAGCCCTCATGTTGTTTTTAATGAGTTTGCTACTGAAGATAGGAGTAGAAACTCAAAATCAAAATCTGAGGACATCAGTAAGCAGCTACAGGATCTGAACTGAAAAGATAATGTTGAGAAGATCCAGCTATGTTGGGATGATGATTCAGCAGAGGAAACTGAAGATAAGACTACTGAATCTCAGCCAGCAGCAGACGTAGCTGAACAAATTGACTTTACTGAACAGAGTCAATCACAGGTAACTCAGGTCAATGAAGAAACCCAAGTGGTAACTGAGACCTCTACTAAGGATAATAATTCAGGGGGAACAACTGAAGTTGCTGAGCTGAATGTCCCTGAACCTGGTGACTCAGTAGACCCAACTCTAGTAACTGAATTGCTTCAATCTCAGAATAGTACAACTGAAATGCCTAACTCACCTACTATCTGTGTTGAACAAATTTCTGATGAAGAGTTAAAACATCGACGATCGTGGCTGGACGCTCACACTTCTGATTTAATTATTGGACATCCTTCAGCTAGTCTAAAGACAAGATCCAGATTATGTTAGGGAGAAAGTGCACTATATTCCAGCTTCTTGTCTACTGAAGAACCTCATTCAGTTGAGGACGCAGTTAATGATGCTGATTGGATCATCGCCTTGCAGGAGGAGCTGAATCAGTTCGCGAGAAATGAAGTATGGGAGCTTGTTGACAGACCCCGACATCAACATGTGATCGGAACTAAATGGGTCTTCAAGAACAAGCGAGATGAAAACAACGTCATAGTAAGGAACAAAGCGAGACTCGTGGCAAAAGGCTACTGTCAAGCCGAAGGGATAGATTTCGATGAAACTTTCGCTCCAGTTGTAAGATTGGAGGCAATCAGACTATTCCTAGCCTACACAACACATCAACACTTCAGAGTTTATCAAATAGATGTGAAGTCTGTGTTCTTGAACGGCATGCTGAAAGAAGAAGTCTATGTAGAACAGCCTCCCGGCTTTCAACAGGGACATCAGGTTTATAGACTCAAAAAGGCTCTCTATGGGTTAAAACAAGCACCCAGGGCTTGGTACTATACCTTATTTGAGTTTCTTCTTCAGAAAGGTTTTCAGAAGGGCATAGTAGACCGCACATTATTTAGCATTCGACTGAACGACGATATATTACTTGTGCAGATCTACGTAGATGACATTATATTCGGTTCAAAGAATGTCATCATGTGTTAGCAATTTGAGAAAATGATGAAGGACAAATTCGAGATGTCAATGATGGGAGAGATGAATTATTTCCTCAGATTTCAAGTCAAACAATCGGAGAAGCGAACATTCATTAATCAAGGTAAATACACTCGAGACCTCATTAAGAAATTCGGTTGCACATCCGGCAAACCAATCAAGATCCCGATGAACACAAATATGAAAATTGATCTTGATAAAGAGGGAGTATCAGTAGACCATACTAAATTTCGCGCTATTATCGGTTTTTTATTATATCTAACTACTACTCGACCTGACATAACTCATGCTGTAGGTGTCTGCGCTCGATTTCAGGCGAATCCTAAATAGAGCCATATGGACTTAGCAAAGAAGATTCTCCGCTATCTCAGAGGAACACCTGACATGGGTTTATGGTATCCAACAGATGATAATATTGAACTAATTAGTTGTTTTGATGCTGACTATGCAGGATGTAGGATTGACCGAAAATCAACTTCAGGAACTTGTCAGTTCCTTGGAAGAAAGCTGATCTCATGGTTTTCAAAGAAACAGCATTCAGTAGCGACGTCAACTACTGAAGCTGAATACATGGCTGTCGGAAGTTGCTGCACCCAAATCCTTTGGCTGAGACAGCAGCTACGCGACTGTGACGTCATTCAGAATGAAGTGTCAATCTTCTGCGATAGCTCCAGTGCAATTGCAATCACTCATAACCCTGTACTTCATACTAGATGCAAGCACGTGGACATCAGACACTACTTCATTCGTGATCATGTCGAAAAGAAGGATATCAGGATGGAAAAGATCCATACTGACCATCAAAGGGCCGATATTTTGACTAATCCTCTAGCTGAAGTCAGCTTCAGAGAACTTTCAGTAGAGCTAGGTCTGTTGGACCCTACTGACTCCGGTCAGTAAGAGGATTCTGGACAGGAGCATTCAGCAAGAGGGAATGTTCACTCTCAGTACTGGACTCATTCAGTACATGGAGATTCAGCAACCATCTACACGAGGTATCAGCTGACTACGATGTTCAGCTGACAGGTTTGCGTATCTCTACTCAGTAGCCAATATCATATTTAATGCATTAATGATTCAGATTCAACATCGTATTCAATGCCTTAAGAGAATGTCATTTAATATAACGGTTTCCATTTAATACACGACATTCTATGCTAAGTATGTTGAACTCTATCGCGCATTAAATGCTTGTCTTATCAAGTTACTTCTTTGGCTATATACAACTGTAAATTGACTCAGGCAGCTAGTTTGATCATTACCTATTTTATAACATTGAATCCTGGTCGTCCATCTCATAAAGCAGATTTAAATTGAACCGTTGATATAAAACTGTTCATCTTCTTGATCATATAAAACACTTTCAAAGCTTGAAAAACTGCCATTTTCGCTCTGCAATTCAAAACCCTAGAATTTTCTGAAAATTCAGTCTATCTTTTGCATACTGCTTTCAAAACTTCTCAGAAATTATTACGGTAAAATTATATGCATATTCAGTATCCCATGATTATTTGTAACATTTTTTTTCGATACTGATATTTCGTTTTGTAGATCATAGTCATGGCATCAGAGAACGTTGTTGTGTCTACCCCTGCCAACATCGTAGAGATATTGGAGAAAGACCGTGTTTGGTGCGAGCCAATCATGGAGTTCGACTCGTGCAAACACGAGTTCATGGCAAAGATATTTGAGGCGTTGAGGGCATCAGGCCTTGAAGGTTTCTTGTCGAGGAAGCCAGCCTTCTTCCTCCCGCGACAAGTTTTGGAGCTATACCTAAACTCCGATTCAGTAGATGGAGACATTGTGGGGCGGTTCATCATTCACCACGTCATAGACCCCACCCGTGCTGACTCCGAAATCAAGCAGATGTCCATCAGACAAGCTCTTCAGAGGAGCTTTCAGCTGCCTAGTTCGAGCATCAGTGTCACAGGATACAAGGATGACATGCTCGATGAGTATCTGGAGATTTTCTGCGGCGAGCCAATGTCGTTCAGAGCCGCATTCCCGAAGAACTCCATGCTGCCAAAGTATGGAGCACTGGCCTATATAGTCACGCAGATTTTGACTAGCCAGGCGGGCTCTTTTGATTAAGTGTCCAAACCAAAGCTCCAAATGATGATGGAAATATATGACAGAGCTCAGGTCAATTGGACGGAATTCTTTCTGAAAGAATTCATGACTCAGGCTGCCAAGTTTGATAAGGTGACGAACAGCCTAACTGTCAAAGGGAAGCTTCTCTACGGGATGAAGCTGACAGTTATGATCGAGGACTTCTACGGTGCTGATCACATCGCTTATGCTGACAAGGGATATTTTAATCCTAAGAAGGTTAGGTTTCACAGCAAGGCTGCAGCCCTACAGCAGATTGGGGCAGGGCCTGTTGAGCCTAAGAAAGGGAAGAAGTCCACTACTCCGACCAAGAAGAGGTCGCCACCAAAAGCTGCTCAGAAGACTCCGTCGAAGAAGCTAGAAGATGGTTTCTAAGGTAGTGGTTGTTCCTCCCTTCAGACTACGCGGTGAAGCAGACTCTTCTGAGAAGACTGTCTTAGCAGTGAAGACTGTATCTGCTGAAAGGGAAGAGATAGTGGAACAGAGGACGGATGCTGAGCTGACTACTCCTACTACTCAGCCGCGCCTTTTGATGGGTCTGATCCTGATGATCAGGACCCCCCCCCAGTGATATAGCCCTTGAGAAACCTGTTGAGGGAACTCAACTGGAGGAGGGTGCCCAACCCTCAACTGCTGAAGTTCCACTCAGCATCCTCCCTCCAGTTAAGTTGGCGGTTGGTACCTCTCAGGCCGCGGACCCAGTACAACTTTTGCTGGGGTCTGCTTTCAAGGTAGCGCCTAGGACCAAGACTGTAGCCAGGCCATCAAAAGTCAAGGAGCTCAGAATAGACTTCTGGCCAAGGCTATCCACAAGACGTGGAAACAGTCTACTCTAGCTCAGAGTGAGGAGATGAAGGAGCTGAGAACCTCCATTCAAAACTCTCCTGACTTCTCAACTATTCTCACAGATGCCCTATCCACTCAGCGAGCAGGGTTTGAAAAGCAACAAGCATCGCTGGAGGCTGCCCAGAAGAAACTATTGGAAGATTTTAAGGCAGCTCACTCAGCACACACTGAATCAATTTCTTCATTGACTCAAGCTTCAGAGCTCAGACTCCAATAAATCCAAAAGACTCTTGAAGAAAAGATGGACGCCAAGTTGCAGGACATTCAGACCTTGCTGGATTCTTCTCATAAGAAATATAGTGCTGATCTCATCGAAGAGAGGAACGAACTCCACCTACGCCTTGAGAAAATGTAGACAGCCTTGGATCAGCTGGACACTACATATGATGGTCTGAATAAGAAGGTTCAGGTTCCTACCCCTGGCTCAATTGATGATGCCAAAAAGGGGGAAAGGACACTGAGGACTCCAAGGGGAACAAGGTCAGCAAGAGGAACAGCTAGACGACAATCAGCTCCCACTGACTCCCAAGGCACAGGTCAGGCCCAGGGTGTCTCAGCAGCGGGTGATGTAGAGCCTGCTGAGACCGGCCTAAGCGGCTCAGGACCGAAGGACTCAGCAACCCAAACTCCAATTGAACACATTCGGGAGGTTGCTGATTTCGTTGAGGAGGATTCAGACGAGGAGGAGACTCCTCTGCCTCCTCCAGTGGTGGGTAAGGGGAAGAAGAAACTGAAACTCCCAACCCCACCACAGAAAGGAGCCAAACGCTATATCAGCCCTGAGGAGAGAGCTCAGATTGAGGCCGATGAGAAGCTTGCCCGGGAGATTGCTGAAGCAGAAGCTGCCAACAAACCTAAGAAAGCTCCTGCAAAGGGTAAGACCAAGGTCTCAGGGGGAAAGTAGACTGGAACTAGACCTCCTCCCCCTAGAAAGCTCAGAATCGGCAATGAGGCCGACAAAGAAAAGGAAGCAGAACAACAGCAACAGCAGGAGACTGGCCAGCAGGGTGAAACCAAGTCTAAATCTCAATTACCTGTTGAGTCAGAAGAAGAACAACACATTCCCTCCTATGTCCCCTCTAAGGAACAAGAGTTGGAGATGAAAGAGATGTGGGATATGGTGGAGAGGGCTCTAGACAAAACTACTGAAGCACGGCAAATTAGTGAAGCCAGAGAGAGGCTCATGCTTGCTGACTTAGAAGCCTTGAGACTGAGGATAGAGAAAGAGGCTCGGGAGAGAGTATCTGACAAGCAAGCTAAAATCCCTTATAGGTACAGACGAGGCAAGAAGCTCACTGATCTGAAAATTCACAGATGGCATCGTCCTCTCCAACGGATACATACCTGGGTCACGACTATAAATAGAGAAGAGTTTCCAAGCTCAACGCACGGGACATAAAAGGGAATACAAGCTCATTGCATACAAACTCTCTAGCACATTCAAGTCAATCCAGCGAAGAACTTGCTTAGTTGAATATCCATATTTCTTCTCTCTATATATTATTTAGTTCCCTATTCTCTATCTAAGCTTCATTGTTATATCCATAGCTTAGAACCTTCGAAGGAGTTCACTTTCTGGGAATTGTTCTTATTGTAAGAACTCCTTCACTGTTAGAGAAATCTCCTCCCCTTCAAACTTCGGTTTGATTTGTAAAGTCGCTAAGGACTATAACTTAGAAGGGTTTGTCCAGCGTATAGATTCCTTGCTGAGGCTTGCTTAGATTAATCAACAAGAGCTCCTATTCTGCAAGGACCGTGGATGTAGGATCTTGCGTATCCGAACCACGTTAAAAACTGCTTGTGTTATTTACTATTTTATTGCATCATTCTCAAACCAATTTACAAACTCATACTTTGCATAAAACGTATTTAAAAGTGCACCAGCCACAACAAGTTTGGTTTGCGAAAACAAATTTTCAAAATAGACGAAGTCCAACGGGCCCCACACTTATCCGCACTGAAAATCTTCGACTGAACTCTCTATACAGTCAGAAGTCAATAGAACAGACTCAGTAGTTGAGATACTCTGACCCACGATCAAAAGGTTATTATTTGGCAATGTTCATCAGTCGCACTTAACTGCTCAACTTAAGGACCTTTGCGTTTGAGGAAAAACTTTTACTCAGGTGTATTCACCCCCCCCCCTCTACACCTGACACTCGTCTCCGGACCAACAATAAGTAAAACACGTTAAAAAGTAAAATTAAATATAATTTATATAAGTTCATTAATTTAAAAAAGAAAATAAATAATGAAAAATCGAATAGTAGTTTTTGCTAAATAAAAAAAATGAGAAAAAAATGAATGATAAGAAAATGCAATAAGGAGGAATTGAACCGAAGACCTCTTAGGTTGGTAGAAGAACATCTGGGTCGAATAATTGGGTCACAATTGGATCCCGTGTGACCCGGCTGCATGTGCGCCGGGTACGTAAGTCTTTTTGTTAAACCTTTATTGTACTCCAAATACTTTTTATGGAGTTGTTTCCGATACCGAATCCAATATCTTTTACCAAACGCCCTCCCCCCTAAAGAAGCAATCTGCAACCTTCATCTTATTATTGGATAGTTTTGATTGAATATGCTCGGGAATATCCGTTAAGCATAGTCATTATATGTTTTATGCATAAGAAGAAAAGTGTAAAAGTTACAAGATACTTTTGACTTCGCTTAGGACTCATCTGAAATCTTGTGCATACCACAACATAAGTTATGTCATGTCTTATTGGGTGATGATTTATTATAAGATTTGAAGATCTCAAAGCCCTTAGCTGAGTGATGAACTAATATTTTATTAGATGTATATCTTAGTTGAGCTCAGTATGTTATGAGCTAAGTAGGCTAGATAGCTTTTCAGTAGCTGTTGTTAGAATCAATAGAGTATTTTGGTAAGAAGTCTCTAGAAACTCAGTTGTCTGAAGACTCAATAGGATTCAAATCGAATCTACTGAATAATTGTAGTGGAGTCAGAATGAAAGCAATGGTAACCATGCTGAAGATATCAGAGAATGTCACTAGAGAGATTTTCAGTGAAGTGTATCAGGTATTAAAGTAAGTCAATCTAGCATCAGTCATAAAGTTTAAATGAAGTCTCACGTACCAACAAACCTTGATCAATAAGGAGCTGACGTCATTGTACTTGTTCTGACACAAAATCGGCGGTCACTCTCCCTACTCTAAAAACAGAAAATCTCTATAGTAAATTTCAAATTTAAGTTGTCCATTTTGCTTGTCGTTCTAGCCACGTGTCTAGGTCCTCTCCAACGTATCTCTTCATGAATCAAGACTACAAATAGAGATCGATCTTCAAGTGTTGAAGACACTGGGAACACAAAGCATTCAAGCATGCAAGTTCTAGCATACTCAAAGCATACAAAGCGAAGAACTCTTGATCCGATAGCATTTGATATAGTTCTTCTCTCTAAAGTAATCTAGTTCCCCTTCTCTACACTAAGCCTACATTGTTAAACCACAAGCTTAGAAACCGAAGGAGTTCACTTCTGGATTGTTCTTATTGTAAGTACTCCTTCATAGTTGGAGAAAAACCTTCAAACCATCGTGTTTGAACCCATTGTAAAGTCACTAGGACTATAACTAGTTGTGATCTATCATGTGAATGGATACACTGAGACTTGTTCTGTATAATCTAATTAAGCCCTCTTGAAAACAGAAAAGTAGACGTAGGATCTTGCGTATCCTCACCATTCTAGAAATTCGTATGTCGTTAACTATATTCCTTACTGTTCATTCATGTAGGCTTAGAGTATAGAGAAGGGGGAACTAGTGGTCTCTATGTCTAATGTTCTTAGCTGATTATGCTTTCTGTTTGCTAGAGCTTGTGCATTTGAATGCTTGAGTTCGTGTAAACTTAATGCAAAAATGAAGTTCTTTATTTCTAGTCGTGACTCATGAATAGATCCGTTGGAGGGATCTAGACACGTGTCACAAGACAACAAGCAAAAAATTCTTTTTACAATTTGAACGTTGTTGTAAAGATTCTATTTTTTTAATGTTCAAAGGTTAACTGCAGCTTTACAACAAGACAAGTGCAGTGTTGGCAGTTCCTCCTTTGTTGAGGTCAGTTGGTAGTTGAGGCTTGTTCAAAATTCAACATTGATGCTGAGTTGACTTGTTCTGATACCTCGAACATCTAACTAAAAAGCTCTTTGTTGACATTCTTCAATGGCTGACTGTTGCTTTTTCTGACTTCTTCACACAAAACTATAGACTCTGAAAGAGCTCTACTGAATCTTCAGATGGAAAACAACTACTACAGAAAGAATAAACTACTGAGAAGCAGCTGAACTCTATCTAGCCTATTGAGCTCCTGCTGAGATATTTAGTGATGTCCAACATCCTTCCAGTTGGACGATGTCGGGATAATGGGCAATGCCCGACATCCCGTCCCTGCGTGGTGGAGCAACATTTGATCTGTGGCGTTGACTGCTATGCAATGAGAAATAAAAGTTGCTTCCTCACCACCAACAATTGCTTTTGGCATAGAGGTAAGCACTTGAGGTCCAACACTTTGTATCAGAGCAGGTCACGAGTTCAATCCCCCTGAGTGATTCCCATCATCCTTCCAACTACGGGATATCGGGATAATGGTTGATGCTCGACACCCTGTTCCTGCGTGGTGGAGCAACATTCGATCCATCGCGCTGTGTAATGAGGAATAAAAGTTGCGCCCTCACCACCAGCAATTGTTTTTGGCATAGTGTTAAGAGGTTGAGGTCCAAAATCTCCTAACATTCTAAGATCAACTAAGCTATACATGTATTACAATATATTGGTTCATTACTTAAGAGTTTTGGGATCTTTAAATCTTATTTTTATAATCATCATGTAATAGCTTAGTTGAGTTCAGCATGTTAGGAACCATATACTGTAATAGCTTAGTTATGTTCAGCATGTTAGAAACTCAGTAGGCTAGATAGAGTTCAATAACTGATAGGCTGAGTAGCATATGTTTTGTCTCAGCTGGATGGACTCAGCATTGAACACTCAGTATGATTGTTCAGAACCTACTGAATACGTGTTGGACATCAGTACAAAGGAATCGACCAAAAAGCTAATATCTTAGAAGAATGTCAGTTGAGGACAACTCAGTAAAGGTGTCCGATGTATAAGAAGAAGTCAACTTAGTATCTATCTTGAAGTTTGAACAAGTGTCACCTATCATTCAACCTCGACCAGTGAGGAGCTGCCAGCACTGTACTTGCACTAACAAAAAGCTGCCATAAAGACTGAAAAAGAGAGAATCTTCACAGTAACGTTCAAATTCGAGATGGTTGTTTTCCTTGTCAGTTTTGACACGTGGCTAGGTCTCTTCCAATGGATCTTTCCATGGGTCAAAACTATAAATAGATATTAATCTTCAAGCGATGAGGACACCCAGAACACAAAGCATTCAAGCATTCAAAGCTCTAACATTCTAAAAGCAAATCCAGAGAAGAACTCTCTGCCTGGATATAATCCTTTATAGTTCTTCACTCTAAACTAATCTAGTTCCCATTATCTATTCTAAGCTAACCTTGTTAGATCATACGCTTAGACATCAAAGGAGTTCATTTATTGAACTGTTCTTATTGTAAGAACTCCTTCTTTGTTGGAGAAGCTCAAACCTTGTGTTTGAAACCCTTGTAATGTCACTAAGACTATAACTAGAGATCTGTTTAGTGACCGGATCGGTAGAGACTTTTTGAGTTTAATAAATTCAAGCCTCATGGTTATTCAGGATAGTGTACGTATGATCTTGTGTATCTGAACCACTTTAAAAGCTACATGTGCATTTACTGTTTTATTGGTTTACTGTTCATTCTGCATAAAATCGATTTGCAGGAACACTGAGGCAACTGCTACTACAATGAATGATAAACCTAAAAGACAAGGCAGGACCTCATCGTGATATAATTGCAAGAAAACAGGACATTATCAAGATGAATGTCCAAAGCTATCAGCTGCTGAAAGAGCTGAAAGGCAGGCCATACAAGATAAATTTACCAAGAAGAGCAGGCCTATATAACTGGAGAGCTTTTAGATTGCACAAGTGAAGAGGATATCTTCATGGATTCATCAAAAGATAAAGTCGGTTTCATGGCAATCGAAGTCGAAGAAACTGAACAGTGTCTTATGGTTGTAGAAGAGTCTGAGGTAAAATCTCTTTTAAATATAAATTCCTCTTCACCAAGCACACACGACACATGCTCTGCTGCAAGAGAACCCCTAGATGTAGTTTTATCGTACTAAGATCTCCTAGAAGAACTGATCTAGATGAGCACTCACTTCAGTAAGACACTTTAGGAGTTGGAACTCCTAAGAGCTGGAAATCAGAGACTTTCACTAAAAAGTCATATCTCTAATGAGTCAGAAGGACTTACTTTGAGATAAAAGGAAGAGATTAATTTTCTGATGACCATGCGTCAACAACAAAAACTCAGCAACACTGACAGAGAGGTTTGTGTTGGGAATGCCATTCAGTATGATGAGATTTGAAGACCCCAAACCCCCTAGCTGAATAATGAAACCTTATAATGTAATAACTTAGTTGAGTTCAGCATCTTAGGAACTCAGTAGGCTAGTTAGAGTTCAGTAGTTGATAGGCTCAGTAGTACATCTTGTTTCAGCTGGATGGACTCAGCACTGAAGACTCAGTAGGGTTTCTCAGAACCTACTGAATGTGTAGTGTGAATAGAAGGAATCGGCCAGCCAGCTGAATATCTCAGAAGAATGTAAATAGAGGACTGAACAAGCCTCACCTACATTCAACCTCGACCAATGAGGAGCTGCCAACACTGTACTTGCACTGACAAAAAGTTACCCTAAAGACTGAAAAAGAGAGAATTTGTTGGTCCGGAAACGATTATCAGGTGTGTGTGGGGGGGGGGTGAATACACCTGAGTCCGAGTTTTTCCTCAAACGCGAAGATCACTCTTGTACTGAGTTTGCTACTGAACGGATTCAGTTGCCAGTTAAGCCTTCTGATCGCAGGGCAGGGTGATTCAGCGACTGAACTCTTTCTACTGACTGATGTCAGTACTTAGAAGTTCAGTAGAGGAATATTGTGCGGATTAGTGCAGGCCCAGTTTTAGCTCGTCTTTTTGAAAAACGTTTTATGCAAACCAAGTTAGTTTTGGCTAGTGCACTTTTAAAGTTGTTTTACTGAAATAATGATTATGCAAGCAGTTGAAACACAGATGCAATAAAAAAGTAAATGACACGAGCAGTTTTTAATGTGTTTCGGATACGCACGATCCTACATCCACGGTCCTGCAGAACAGGAGGTCTTGTTGATTAATCTGAGCAAGCCTCAGCAAGGTTTCTGTGCACTTGACATAACCTTCTAAGTTATAGTCCTTAGCGACTTTACAGAATCAAACCGATGTTTGAAGGGATTTTATCTCCAACAATGATGGAGTTCTTACAATAAGAACGATTCACTAAAATTGAACTCCTTCGTAGGTTCTAAGCTTAAGATATTACAATGAATGCTTAGAAAAAAGATCGGGGAACAACTCTAGAGAGAAGAAATACAAGGATATCTCTTGGATTTCTAGTCCTTCGCTGGATGTAACAGTGAGTTTGTTAGAGTGCTTGAGAAGGTATTCGTGAGCTTCGAAGTGTATCTGTTCCCGGTTGTTCGTGTTGTGAACTTGGTGTGATTAGCACACTTCTTCGATGAAGATGATCTCTTTATATAGTTGTGACCCATGCATAGATCCGTTGGAAAGGACCATGCCACGTGTCACAAGACTCCAAGGAAAACGACCATATAATTTTGAATGTCGCCACAGAATGGTTGGCTTTATGTGCGTGAGAGCAGCTTTTGTGTCAGAGCAGGTAAGATTCGCTTGTTTCTCATTGGTCGAGGTGTTGCGGTAGGTGAGACTTGTTATACAGCAGTCTTCTAGCTGAGTTGACTTTCTTTGAACCTCAGACATAAGTATCCTCTGCTGACATCCGACTGATAGAGGTCAGGTTGTCGATTTTCCTCGTACTGTCTGCAACTAAGTTGCAGCTCTATTCAGTAGATCAAGGCTGATCCTACTAAGTCTTCCATTGAGTCTGCTGAAGAAAGATCTTCTATTGAGTGCTTTCAGCTTCTGACTCGAAGACAATCAACTAATCTCTTCTCCCATTCAGTAGATCAAGGATGATCGTACTGAGTCTTCTATCTGAGTCTGCTGAAGAAAGATCTTCTACTGAGTGCTTCCAGCGACTGACTCTGAAGACTACTGAGATCTACTTAACCGATGACTTAGGGTTCTGGAACTTTAACTTCTCTACTGAAGTTCAGTCCAACAATTTACCCCTACAGGACTTAGACAAAATAATCTATGAAGATCAACACAGGTCTAGCCTATAACATCATGACGATTCATCACACACAAGGGGTTTTTGGGATTTCAATTCCTCATGTCAATAAAAATAGTATTGATACAATTTCTCCCAAACAAACACTGACTCATAATATGCAGAAACATCTACTGGGTCATATCCTATACATCCCCCTAACAATGGTCTCCTTGACCATATCCCTACAAAATCTCTACAGTAACATTCAAATTCGAGATGGTCGTTTTCCTTATCATTTTTTACACGTAGCTAGGTCTCTTCTAACAGATCTTTGCAAGAGTCAAAACTATAAATAGATAACGTTGTTCAAGCGATGAAGATACTGGGGAACACAAAGCACTCAAGCATTCAAAGCTCAAGCAAAACTAAAGCGAACTCAGCGAATAAAGTCTTGCATAGATATACATTCTTCATGTTCTTCTTTCTAGAGATACCTTTGTTTCCATTCGCTATTCTAAGCTAACCTTGTTCGATCATAAGTTTAAAAAAGCCGAAGGAGTTCATATGATTGAAATATTCTTATTGTAAGAACTTCTTCATGGTTAGAGAAGTTCAATCTCTGTGTTTGAACCTTGTAAAGTCACTGAGACTATAACTAGAGTATCTGTCCAGCCTACAGATCGAGTGAGACTTGCTCAATAAAATAAAGTCAAGACCTCCTGTTAATCAGGACAATGGACGTAGGATCTTGCGTATTCGAACCACTTTAAAAATCGCCTGTGCATTTACTATTTTATTGGTTTACTGTTCACTCTGCATAAAATTGATTTTCGAAATTCATTAAGGCAGATTTTCAGTTAAACTGAATATACGCAAAAGCATGACTTGAATTAATTTAATTAAAAACATTTTTCAAACAAGAGATGACAAAAACAGGCTACACTTCCACACTTCATTCTTGTACTGAGTTTATTGAAGATTGACTGAAGTCAGTAGACATGATTTTGTATCGATAATTACTCTACCCACGCGATCAGAAAGCTAAGTTGGCCAACTGGGTCACTCAACTAGCACATTCAGTAAAAGACTGACTTTCAAGTTTGAGTTAAAACTTGGACTCAGGTATATTCACCCCCTACACCTAAAGACACATTCTGGACCAATAATTGGTATCAACGGTGTTCTTCTGATTATTGTTATCTGAATCTAGTGGTCTAATCAAATAGATCCAGAAAAACGTTTTTCATTGCATTCGCATTTCTTTCATTGCATCCTATACTGTATTTGCACAATGTCAGATATGTCAGGAATTAGGATGGTGCTCTTGTTCTTAGTTGAGAATTATGTTGTGTGGTGTGTGAGGATGGAGGTGCACTTAACGTCATTTCATGATAGCATGACTGAAGTCTTAGAATCTTGACCCATCATTCCCATGATCGACAGTGTAGAATATGAAGTTGTGGGAGGCGTAGGAGCCTGAATAGGGGAGAAAGTACCAAAGGACAAAAGTGCCTTCACTCTAGAAGAAAGAAAATTGCACAACCTCGACCGAGTCGCAAGAAATGTTATACTGACAATGCTCAGTAACTCATATCTTGGAAGGATGCACGACTTCAAGACGGTGAAGGATATCTGGGATGCTCTAGCTCTGCTGAGTCAGGAGACTCCACTGATAAAAAATAAAAAAATAAAAAAAATAAAAAAAAAGCTGGAGCTGGAGCTATAGAGATTTGAAGCCTTTACAATGATTCCTGGTAAATCAGTTGATGATTTCAGCTTGCAATTTACGAACCTTATCAACGTGATCAATGGACTGAGAAAGACGTTAACCAATAAGGACATGAACACCAAGATCTTACGGGCTCTGACTAGGCCCAAGTGGTATTCATTTGCTACTTATTTGCGACGATCTGATCTTAATACTGTTACTCTGGATTTTATGTTCTCAAAGCATAAAGCCAAAGAATTTAAGTACAGTCTATCTCAACAAAGTGTGAGTGCTCCTGCTGACGTGTCAGTGGATCATGCATATAAAGCCACACTCAGCAATCCAGAAGCGAGACCATCAGCTACAAGTCAATCAGCAGGGAGTACAATGTAAATCCCAACTGCTGATAACCTAGCTGAGAAATATGCCCTTCTAGCAGTAATATATCAGAAGGAGAAGGACAAGCTAAGGAAGATGAAGAGAGTCACCAAGAACTCTCGTGGTAAGAAAAACAATTATAATGAAAAAGAAGTGCACTCTTAAAATGAATGCAAGAACACTAAGACAACTATTACTGCAAAGAATAATGCTCCAAAGAGAGAAGGCTGAACCTCAACGTCTTACAACTGCAAAAACACAGAACATTATCAGTATCAATGTTTAGAGCTCTCAGCTGCTGAAAGGCGGGCAAGACGTGACAAATTTTCCGAGAAAAGGTAGGCTATATAGCCGGAGAGCTTTCAGAATGCATTAGTGAAGAAAAATGATCACGGATTCATCTGGAGATGAAACTGCATTCATAGCAATCAAAGCTGAAGAAGAAACTGAACCGTGTCTTATGGCTGGAACTGAAGTAAACTCTATTTTAAATATGAATCTCTCTTCACTGCACACAGAAGACACTTGCTCTGCTGCAGGAGAACCTATAGACGTGGTTCTAGCCTATGAAGTGGTGGGATTTTGTAGACTGAAAGCAAATTTTATGCTTGTATACAATGTATTTTTGTCCTTACCACTATTTTATTCTCCTATCTGATAAATATATATTTGCACAAGTAATACTTTATCTTGTATAAAAGTCAGATTTTTGTAGTGTGTCGGGTATCACAGAAAACTACACAAATTGGTTGAACTGACAAGTTATAAACAGTTATCACAGCAGAGACAACTTGAGGATAAGTTGTCAGTTTAAGCTGCAGTTTAGAGAAGAAGTGACTTGTCTTGGCTGTTTGTCTTTACTAGTACACTTAAAGTGGTGTATTGATGGATCACATTGAGATGTGTTCTCCTGGTTGACTTTAGTGGAGAACCAAGATCTCGGTGACTTAGCTGGTCTTAAGCTTGGTAAGACTTCAGCTGAGTGCATGTAGCTATCTATCACTTTGACCTATTATGGTGAACGTCATCACGATCGGATCTACGTATCTTGGGTGTTAGTAGTTATAGTAGTTATTTGTGGCTCAGGTTGGTTGTTTGTATCTTGCAACCGTATCCTAGTAAAATAGGTTGATAATATCACCTGAGGAACTCTTAAGGATTAACACACTAAACCCGACCGGTTAATTAAGTTCAGGTGTATTAATAAGGTCGAGTGGTACTACTCAGGAATCTAATAATATGTTAATTAATTTAAACTTTCAGTGAGCTTAATTAATTAATGGGTATTTCTATCTTAAATACGAGGATCGATTAAGTCTAAAATACAAGTCCATGCTCAAGTTGGGATAAAGGGGTAAGTCAGCATGGATTCTCTAGCGGAATTAATCTGTGTTTATTAATTAATTTTGTTTTGGGCTGAGCATAGATAATTAATTAATTTGAGGCCCAACTTTATTTCTTGTATTAGATCCATCATCTGGCCTAATTAGATACCTAGTTATTTATTGTCTCTCAGAAATTATTATTAATTAATTAATATATTTTATATTATTTAATAATTTTATTTATCTGAAATTAATTGGCTGGGCTAATTAATTGATAAATAAAAGTAGTCCGAAAGATTAATTTATTATATTATGGATATAGAAGCGCATTAGAGATATAATTAAATTAATGAGCTACAAATATTAATACTACATCTGTCCCGCTATTTCTAGCACACTTTCCCGAAATGGACGTCCTGCTATTTCTGGCACACTTCCTAAGTTGGAAATAACTATCATCTCTCTCATATTTTACCATCTTATATCTCCTATATTTTCTTACTTTATCATCTTCTCTCTCTTACTTTATCATCTACTCTCACTCATCTTCTCTCTCCTACTTTATCATCCTCTCTCTCTTACTTTATCATCTACTCTCACTCATCTTCTCTCTTCTACTTTATCATCTACCCATATCTCATTCTTAATCATCTACTTTCTTAATTTCCGTGCCGAAATGAAGTGTGCCGGAAATAGCGGGACGGAGGTAGTATAATATTGACTTTTGAAGCCTATATATATTAGTATTCTGTTCATAAATAGACACACACACATTCATATTCTAAGACGCGCATGCACATCTAAGATAGAGAGACAATATTCTTTTTCTTCAGTTCTTTGAGCACACGGAGGAAGAAAATGGTCGGGACATTGATCAGAAGATCTGAACAGGAGCAACATTCAAAGCGACTACAATATACGTGGAGGAAGGTACAATATTTCCTCTTCTAATTCCATCAATTGGTATCAGAGCCTGGTTTAGGCTCAGATTGTTGTTTTTTAGGAGCATGTCTAGGTTTTATTCCGTCGTTATCGGGCTATTTTCGTGCTTGGGGTGGCCTGCGAGCCACTATTTTGACCCTTTTGTATCGTTTTTCTCATGAGAAAATCCACGAGTAGTTGATATGACCAATGTATATTCTTGTATATACTGTTTTGTACTGTAACTTTTGGTCCGGGATGCACGGAAATTGAGGCGGAAGCAAAGAAGAAGACGCGGTCGAAATCCAAGTTTTCTAGGGTTCCGCCGCCACTTGCGGCGGCAAGTGGCGACGCATCCAGTATCCTCCGGCCAAGCGGCTTGTGCCATTTGGTTAGTCTTGTCATGAGCTACGTGTCGATGTGTTGTTATGGGGTCATACGACCTCGGATGCGACCCAAATCAACGTTGAAAGTTGGTGGCTCAACTTACTTTTTTCCAGCGATTCATTTGAATTTTGGGGAATTGATCGACTAATCTCGGCCGAAATCCATTATACGGTGGTCGTAAGTGTCCATACATCAATTCCCCTCTTTTAATTGATCGATTCGCGGCACGGAAACACGTGATTTTGAGCGGTGGAGCTCGTTGGCGATGGGATGCATTTTTCGCATGTATCCCGTCACGGCGGCAGCAGATCTGGACAAATCAGAGTTTCCCAGACCACCTGACAACACGGAGAGGCGGTAGGGATGCAGTAAACACCGGCGAAAAGGCGGAAAATCGCGGCGGCGCGCGGGCTGCTATCAGAACATGTGGCCGCGTGCTGCTGCTTCTCCGATGCTGAACGGTAGGCCTACTGGTGGGGGAGTGCAGCAGTTCCAAGTTCGCCGTGGATGGGCGACCACCATCACATCGGCGGCCGGTTGTGAACATGCCGTGAATGGTGACGGTGCGAGAATTGGCAGCAGCGGCAGTATATTCTTGAAGAACCAGGGCTGACGTCAGCCCTACGCACTGATGTGACAGTAGGCAGACATCCTGACGAAGTGGCGATGGTGCATCAGATCCAAATTCGAATTTTTTTCAAGATTTTGAAGAGCTGTATTTTGATCGGGCTATGTAGTAGATAGATTTTATTTTTATCTGTGTGTTTAAGCCCGATAACGACATTTTATTTCCTATTTGCGCATTTATTTATTATTATGCTTTAGCATGCAATTATGTATTTAATTGCGCTTAGAAAAGCATGTGAATAGGATTTAATTCGGTTCAAAGCATGTTTATTTTTCGCGAGCATGTTTTATTGTGAGCGCTTAGAAATTGCATGCTTTAGGATTTATGTGGTTTAGAATGAATCTCAACAAATCTTTTGAATAAAAGACTAAGCAAGTTTTAAAATTAAATGTTTAATTAAATTCCAAACTTAATCAGACATCTATTTAATTGGACTCTACACAAAAGTAGTAACATTATGTTAGTAAACGTCCACCTGCGTGGCTTGCTGACATCTTTGAGCTACAAGTTTTGTGAGATGAGTTTTCCAAAATAATATTTGATTATTATTGAGCAGTGGGAGCGAAGCCGTAAACGTCCACCTGCGTAGCTTGCGTGCCTAGTTAACACGAGTACTCTAGAAGATAATAATTAAATAGGATGGCTAATTAAATCAAATTGAATACGGCATGGTTCTCGTAAGTATGTCAATTTCAAGAATATGATTCTAATTTGATCAAATTAATGGTCAATGCTTAGATGTCACCGCAGGAACAATTCACTTCCCTGAAAGTCCCTTCTCGCGTCATAATAGTGACATGGTCCAGAATAACGAACTATTAATTTCATTCATTTTAAGAACCATGGCATGGATTGGGATTAAAGAGATAGGTAAATAGCTTGGTTTAGGGATCAAAATGATTTAATTAGGTGAAGCTGCTTACATCCTTGGGATCAAGGTTATCCGAGATCGCTAGAAAAGGATGTTAAGCTTGTCACAAGCGTCCTACATTGACACTGTTATTGCTCGTTTTAGCATGCAAAATGCCAAGAGAGGTTTCGTACCTTTCAGACATGGCATTTTTCTATCCAAGAATCAGTGCCCAAAAACGCCTGAAGAGATAGAAAGTATGAGGGTAGTACCATATGCTTCCGTTGTCAGTAGCCTCATATGTTGTACGCATGGTCTCAAGATATCAGTCTAACCCTGGACAAGCGCACTGGACTGCGGTCAAAAATATTCTCAAGTACCTTAAACAGACTAGAGATTATAGAATTGTTTACAAGTTCAGACAGTCTAGTGCCTTAGGGTTATAAAGACTCGGATTTCTAGGCTGACGGAGATGAGAAGAAGTCTACCTCGGGTTATGTGTTTACCTTGGGATGTGGATCCATCTCATAGAGGAGTGCAAAGCAAAAATGCATTGCAGACTCAACCATGAAAGCAGAGTATGTGGCTGCTTCAGAAGCTTCAAAAGAGGCATTTTGGCTCAAGAATTTCCTCCTAGATCTTGATATTGTTCCAAATTTGCCTAATACTATCACAATTTATTGTGATAACTCGGGTGCAATGGCACATTCAAAGGAACTCAGATCTCACAAGGCGTCTAAACACATAGATAGAACGTACCATATTATATGAGAATATATAAATTGAGGAGACATAGTGATTGACAAAATTGGAAATGAAGACAACCTAGTTGATCCTTTCACGAATGGCTTTCCAATTTCGGCTTACGAGAAACATGTTCTTGGCTTAGGGTGGTAGAGCTGCCCCCCCCCCCCCCACACACACACTTAGAACTGCATAAACTTTTGTATAAGTGGGAGAAGATGCAGTGATAGATATGATAGATAGTTGAGTACTAGTTAGTACCAGAACTGAAAATTTGTATACTAAAAGTTTGCTTTAATATAAGTAGGAGAATTGTTGAGATTTTTTATACTGGAAACAAATTTTATGCTTGTATACAATGGCTTGTCTTGGCTGCTTGTCTTTACTGGTACACTTAAATAAGGGATCGATTAAGTCTAAAATACTGTTGGATTTTGTATATTGGAAGCACTTTTTATGCTTGTATACAATGTGTTTTTGTCCTTACCACTATTTTATTCTCCTATCTGATAAATATGTATATTTGCACATGTTATCCTTTATCTTGTATAAAAGTTAGATTTGTGTGGTGTGTCGGGTATCACAGAAGACAACACAAATTGGTTGAACTGACAAGATATAAACAATTATCACAGCTGAGATAACTTAAGGATAAGTTGTCGGTTTAAGCTGCAGTTTAGATAAGAAGTGGCTTGTCTTAGTTGCTTATCTTTATTGGTACACTTAAGGTGGTGTATTGACGGATCACAGTGAGATGTGTTTTCCTAACTGACCTTAGTGGAGAACCAAGATCTCGGTGACTTAGCTGGTCTTAAGATTGGTAAGACTTCAGCTGAGTGCATTTGACTATCTATCACTTTGACCTGCTATGGTGAACGTCATCGCGACCGGATCTACGTATCTTAGGTGTTAGTAGTTATTTATGGCTCAGGCTGGTTGTCTGTATCTTGCAGTCGTATCCTAGTAAAATGGGTTGATAATATCCCTGAGGAACTCGAAAGGATTAGCACACTAAACCCGGCCTGTTGATTAAGTTTAGGTGTGTTAATAAGGTCGAGTGGTACTACTCAGGAATATAAGATGTTAATTAATTTAAGCTGTCAGTGAGCTTAATTAATTAACGGATATTTTTATCTTAAATACGAAGATCGATTAAGTCTAAAATACAAGCCCTTGCTCAATTTGGGATAAAGGGGTAAGTCAACACGGATTCTCTAGTGGAATGAATCTGTGTTTATTAATTAATTTTGCTCTGGGCTGAGCATAGATAATTAATTAATTTGAGGCCCAACTTTATTTCTTGTATTGGATCCCTGATCTGGCCCAATTAGTTGCCTAGTTATTTATTGTCTCTCAGAAATCATTATTAATGGATTAATATATTTTTACATTATTTAATAATGTTATTTATCTGAAATTAATTGGCTGGGCCAATTAATTGATAAATATTAGTAGCCCAATGGATTAATTAATTATATTATGGGCTAATTATATGGAAGCCCATTAGAAATATAATTATATTAATGTGCTACAAATATATTAATATTATATTGGCTTTTGAAGCCTATATATATTAGTATTCTGTTCAGAAACAGATTACACACATACACAAAAACAGACGCACGGCGTTGAGTGTAGGGGAGACAGTAATCTTATTTTCTCCCGTTCTCTGACCACCCAGAGTAGGGGTGTAAGTGGTTCCGCTCCGAACCGCGAAACCGATCGGATCGAACCGAACCAAACCGAAAAATGCAGTTCGGTTCAGTTTTACGGTTTGGTTCAATTTATTTTTTTAGAAACCGTTTACATTCGGTTCGGTTCGCGGTTCCAAGAATTTTTGAACGGTTCGAACCGAACCGAACCAATAACATAATTTTTAATTTTTTTATTTAATATTTTTCCTTCTTATATGAGAATATTATTGAATTTAGATATTAGATTTAAGTTAAGATCAATTCTAATCTATATAAATGAAGAGAAAGGAGTAACAACTCTATACTTATGAGTTCGGAATGAGTGACATCCTACAAACTATTATTCTTGCATTATTTAGGATTTAAAAAATAAATAAAAAAAATAAAAAGGTGAACCGAGGAACCGAACCGAACCTAACCATTTATAAGCGGTTCGGTCGGTTCGGTTCGGTTCCGATATTGAAAAACTCATCGAACCGAACCAAACCGAACCATTTATATGTGTTCGGTTCGGTTCCTAAAATACATAAAAAACCGAACCGAACCGAACCGTTACACCCCTAACCCAGAGGGAGAAAAAGGCCGGGACATAGATCAGAAGATCTGACACACGAGCAACAATCAGAGCCGCGACAACATACGAAGGAGGAAGGTATCGTTCCTAACCCTCAATTATCCTTCAATTGGTATCAGAGCCTGGTTTAGGCTCTGATTGTTGCTGTTAGGTGTATGATTAGGGTTTAATTCCGTCGTTATCGGGTTAATTTTCGTGTTTGGGGCGGCCTGCGAGCCACTGTTTTGACCCCGTTGTAACGTTTTTCTCATGAGAAAATCCACGAGTAGTTGATAGGACCAATGTGTTACGTCATTGTACTATTTTAGTCCGGCTTGCACAAAAATCGAGGCACGACACGGAGAAGGACGGAAAAGGGCGAAACCCTAGAAACTGGCAGAACACGACCGCTGACTTGCGACGGTGCGTGGGGGCGCGTGTCAACGAATGTTTCCGATCCGTTCGGATAGTTATGTTCATTGTTTCGTTAGCTTCGTCTGGATAGGTCGCACGATCCATTCCGATTTCTGGTTTGTCCGGAATAGCGTCGGAAAGGAGAAGTGGTCGTGTTGTCAAGAAAACCCCAAATTGGCGAGAAAACCCTAGTTTTCTAGGGTTCCGCCGCATCTTGCGGCGGCGATTCCCGGCGGATCCGGGGTCCGATTTCCGATCGGTTTAAACCGATGGATTCCACGTCATACAAGCTTCGTGTCGATATGTCGTATGGGATCATTCGATCCCGGATGCGACCGAAATCGATGTCTGAAGTTGCTGCTCTAATTTATGGTTTTCCGGCGAATTAATTCGAAATTGAGGGAAATTGACGGACAATTTCGGCCGGAATCCGTTCATGGTGGCCGAAAATTGTCCAAGGATCGTTTCCCCTAAATCAATTGAGCGAATCGCGGATCGGAAAGAGGCAAAATTGACAGGTGAAGACAGAGGCGGAGAAGGCGACGACGAGCTGTGTAATCCAGCCGCTGCAGCAGTTCATTCCGGCCAATCTTCGCAGCCCAGACGTCTGGACGACGTTGGGCATTGCTAGAGATGACGAAGGTAGGCCGGAACGGCCGCGTCGGGGGCAGCAGCCGCGCGCGTGCGGGAGGCGCGACGGCGGGCGGCTGCGCGCGTTCCAAGCGGCTTTCCGGCGCCGGCGGTACCTGGTTCGCGTCGGCAGGGCTCCAGTGACGTCGGGCAGGCGGCGGCGGCGACTTCTGCAGGTTGAAGACGATGATGACGTGGTGCGCCACGTCACCCCTTTGCTGACCAGGCAGACACATGTCTGCCACATGCCTGCCACGTGTCTGACACGTAGCAGACCCCCTGATGACGTGGTGACGACAGTTTTCGATGTAGTTTTCAAATTCGAAGATTTTGAAGATCGAAGAGCTGCATTTTGATCGGGCTATGTAATAGTTAGGAATTACGTATTTTAAAGCCCGATAACGACGTTTTAAATTTCCTATTTGCGTATTTATTTTTTATTATGCTTTAGCATGCGATTATGTGATCAATTGCACTTAGAAAAGCATGTAAATAGGATTTACGTCGTATTAAAGCATGTTTTATTTTTCGCGAGCACGTTTTATTATGTGCGCTTAGAAATTGCATGCTTTAGGAATTATGTGGATATGCATGATTCAAAACAAACCTTTTGAATAAAAAGACTAAGCAACTTTAAATTAAATGTTTAATTAGATTCCATTAATTTAGATATTAAACACTTAATCGGACCTCCATTAATTGGACTCTACACGAAAGTAGTAAGATTATGTGAGTAAACGTCCACCTGCGTGGCTTGCTTGCATTTTTGAGCTACCAGTTTTGTGAGATGAGTTTTCCAAAATAATATTTGATTATTATTAAGTAGTGGGAGCGAAGCCGTAAACGTCCACTTGCATGGCTTGCGTGCCTAGTAAACACGAGTACTCTAGAAGATAATAATTAAATAGGATGGCTAATTAGATCAAATTGAATGCGGCATGGTTCGAGTAAGTATGTCAATTTCGAGAATTTGATTCTATTTTGGTCAAATTAATGGTCAATGCTTAGATGTCACCGCAGGTACAATTCACTTCCCTCGAAGTCCCTTCCCGCATTTTAATCGTGGCATGGTCCAGAATATCGAACTATTAATTACATTCATCTTAAGAACCTAGACGTGGATTGGAATTAAAGAGCTAGGTAAATAGCTTGGTTTAGGGTTACGCTAGTAAACGTCCACCTGCGTGGCTTGCTAATGGAATTCCTAGAGCCGTTCGAGGTTTTTAATATCATTGTTTTTTATAAAAGGTTACAATGATTATTAATTACGAATTTTGTGCAAATATTAATTTTATATATGCTTTTTTAAATCATATTTTTCAGATATGTTTGTTCGAATATTTTTTTCGAGTTCCTAAACAGTCTCACCAACCAAACCCTAACGGGTTTAACAATTTTTAAATAATTTCATAGATTGGAAGAGATATCTTACCGCTCCCAATAAAAGCTCTGCAAAGGTCCTATAAGAACTTATGTTTTAGGACCGCTATGTCTAAGAACGAGTTTACTATGAGTATGTTACTCAAATCTTTGGTAGCGGTCAAAGAGGTTATAGGAAAGGGCAAGAGTGCTCAAGTCTTGAATATCCCTAGTAGTTCAAGGAATCCTCCGAACGGTGGAAAACAGAAAAACAGCAGAAAGGGTGGACATTTCAAGAAGAGCAGTGGGAGTAAGAAGACGGCCCTTACCGGCGACATGCGAATGTCAAAGGAGAAAGGAAGGTTCTTCAAGAGTGGTAAGAAAGGACACTGGAATAATTATAATCCAGATGTCAAGGCAAAAACAGAAAGAGACGCGAGTCGCTCTTGTAACTGGAACTGTTCTAGTTTCCTCTTCTACCCATGAATGGGTAGTGGATTTGGGGGCAACTGATTATGTTTGTTACACCTTGCAAGGTTTCTTGTAGAAAATGTAATTGAGCAATGGCGAGGTGGTAGTCTCAATGGGCAATGGATCGAAAGTTCCTGCAATTGCCATTGGAAATTTAAATCTATCTTTTGATAGTTCTGTTTTAGTATTTAAAGAAGTTTAATATGTTCCTGAGTTTAGGCGAAACATTATTTCTGTTTCAAAACTCTGCACCATGGATGGTTATGAATCAAGTTTTGATAGTGGAGTTTCTATCATGAAAGACGATGATTTTATCTGTGGTGGACCATTAAACGGATCTTTATATACTATTACTTGTAAACCGCGTAGTTATGTTAATATTGCTTCCTCATCATCAAATCCTAAGAAGAGGAAATAGTCTTCTAAGGTAAACCAAACTTATCTGTGACACTTAAGACTAGGTCGCATCAATCTTAACATGACTCAAAGGTTGGTGGAATATGGATCATTGGAGTCTCTCAAAGTAGAACCATTTCCAACTTGCGAAACCTGTTTGGAAGGAAAGATGATGACTAGGCCTTTCAAGGCAAAGGGTTATAAAGCCACAGAAGTATTAAGTTTGATACATTCTGACTTGTGTGAGTCTATCTCTACACAAGCTCGTGGAGGGTATGAGTACTTCGTCACATTTACTGACGATTACTCGAGGTATGGATATGTTTACCTTCTTCGCCACAAGTTGGATTGCTTTGAAACCTTTAAGGAATTCAAGGCAGAAGTGGAGAAGAAGCTAGGTAAAGAAATCAATACACTACGATCTGATCGTGGTAGGGAATACCTATCCAACGAGTTCAAGGACTACTTGACAGAATGTGGGATTACATCCCGGTGACAAAGCACGGGCACGCCTCGGCAGAATGGTGTGTCAGAGAGAAGGAACCGAAGTCTCTTAGAGATGGTTCGGTCCATGATGAGTTATGCAACTTTGCCAGTTTCCTTTTGGGGATATGCCCTAGAGACTGCAGCATACTTGCTGAACCGTGTGCCTTCCAAGTCGGTACAAAAGATCCCTTTCGAGTTGTGGAGTGGGCACAAACCCAGTATGCACCACTTAAGGATTTGGGGTTATCCTGTTTATGTGCTAAATAGGCAGGCCGACAAATTGGAATCACGTTCAGAAGTGATGTTGTTCATAGGGTATCCTAAGGAAACGAAGGATACTTTTATGATCCTAAAGAACAGAAGATCGTTGTTAGCCCTAATGCTCGGTTCTTAGAAGAGGATTACATTAGGAACCATAAATCTCTAGTCGACATCATCCTTGAGGAATTACAAGGTGGTCGAGTTCCACTTGAATAGCCAGTTGTGCAAGATAGTACTCCACGAGTAACTGCACAATCTGTTAACACAACATCTAACACTCTTCGACGTAGTGGGAGGCTGATATTTACACCTGGTCGGTTTATGTTCACTGGGGAGACGTTTGATCATCTCCCGACAGATGAACAAGATACCGTAGATCCCTGGACTTACAACGAAGTAGTGGGAGATGTAGATGCAGATTCCTAGCGAATCGTCATGGACTCAGAATTTAAGTCCATAATTGATATGGATATATACAAGATCACTGAACTACTTGAGGGCTGCAAGGCAATTGGTAGTAAGTGGGTATACAAGAGAAAGAGAGAGGACCGAATGGAGAGATCATGGCGTTTAAGGCCAGGCTAGTGGCGAAGGGTTTTACCCAGAAAGAAGGTATCGATTACGAAGAGACCTCCTCGCCTGTAGCAATGATCAAGTCCATTCGGATTCTCCTTGCCATAGCAGTTCACATGAAACTAGAGATCTGACAAATGTATGTCAAAACCGCATTACCTTGAAAAAGGTAGGGATACATGAAACAGCCAGATGGTTATGTGAAGAAGGGCGAAGAGCATCTAGTTTGGAAGCTTAAGAAGTCTATTCATGGACTTAAGCAAGTTTTCTGGTAATGGCATCAGCGTTTTTCGATGAGGTAGTCAAATCCTATGGATTTGTATCCTGTCCTAACGAGGTGTGTGTACCGTATTTGTGTTAACGGATTACGTAGATGACATCCTTCTCATTGGCAACAATGTTGAAGTGTTATCAGACGTAAAGATGTGGTTATCCGAACAGTTTCAAATAAAGGACTTAGGTGAAGCTGCTTACATCCTTGGGATCAAGGTTATCCGAGATCGCCAGAAAAGGATGTTAAGCTTGTCACAAGTGTCCTACATTGACACTGTTATTGCTCGTTTTAGCATGCAAAAAGCCAAGAGATGTTCACTACCTTTCAGACATGGCATTTTTCTATCCAAGAATCAGTGCCCTAAAACGCCTGAAGAGATAGAAAGTATGAGGCTAGTACCATATGCTTCCGCTGTCGGTAGCCTCATGTATGCGATGCTTTGTACGAGAGAAGATATCTCATATGTTGTAGGCATGGCCTCAAGATATCAGTCTAACCCTGGAAAGGAACACTGGACTACGGTCAAGCATATTCTCAAGTACCTTAAACGGACTAGAGATTATAGGCTTGTTTACCAGTCAGACAGTCTAGTGTCTTTGGGTTATACTGAATCGGATTTCCAGGCTGACAGAGACGAGAAGAAGTCTACCTCGAGTTATGTGTTTACCTTGGGAGGTGGAGCCATTTAATGGAGGAGTGCAAAGCAGAAATGCATTGCGGACTCAACCATGGAAGCAGAATATGTGGCTGCTTCAAAAGCTTCGAAAGAGGCAGTTTGGCTCAAGAATTTCCTCCTGGATCTTGATATTGTTCAGAATTTGCCTAAGGCGATCACGATTTATTGTGATCATGCGGGTGCAGTGACAAATTCTAAGGAACATAGATCTCACAAGGCGTCTAAACACATAGACATGAAGTACCACATTATACGAGTATTCGTAAATCGAGGAGACATGGTGATTGACAAAATTGGAACTGAATTCAACCTAGCTAATCCTTTCACGAAGACCTTACCACTCCTGGCTTACGAGAAGCATGTTCGTGGCTTAGGGATGGTAGAGATGCCCCCCACTTAGGACTACAGAAACTTTTGTATAAGTGGGAGAAGATGCAATGATAGATAGGATAGATAGTTGAGATATCGTTGGGTACTAGTTTGGACCTAGATACCTGAGATATAGTTGAGTACTAGTTTGTACCTAGAACTGACACATTGTATACTAAAAGTTTACTTTAGTATAAGTGGGAGAATTGTTGGGATTTTGTATACTGGAAGCACTTTTTATGCTTGTATACAATGTATTTTTGTCCTTACCACTATTTTATTCTCCTATCTGATAAATATGTATATTTGCACATGTTATCCTTTATCTTGTATAAAAGTTAGATTTGTGTGGTGTGTCGGGTATATCAGAAGACAACACAAATTGGTTGAACTGACAAGATATAAACAGTTATCACAGCTGAGACAACTTAAGGATAAGTTATCGGTTTAAGCTGCAGTTTAGATAAGAAGTGGCTTGTCTTAGCTGCTTGTCTTTACTGGTACACTTAAGGTGGTGTATTGACGGATCACAGTGAGATGTGTTTTCCTAACTGACCTTAGTGGAGAACCAAGATCTCGGTGACTTAGCTGGTCTTAAGATTGGTAAGACTTTAGCTGAGTGCATTTGACTATCTATCACTTTGACCTACTATGCTGAACGTCATCGCGACCGGATCTACGTATCTTGGGTGTTAGTAGTTATTTATGGCTCAGGCTGGTTGTCTGTATCTTGCAGTCGTATCCTAGTAAAATGGGTTGATAATATCCCTTGTGGAACTCGAAAGGATTAGCACACTAAACCCGGCCGGTTGATTAAGTTCAGGTGTGTTAATAAGGTCAAGTGGTACTACTCAGGAATATAAGATGTTAATTAATTTAAGCTGTTAGTGAGCTTAATTAATTAACGGATATTTCTATCTTAAATATAGAGATCAATTAAGTCTAAAATACAAGCCCTTGCTCAATTTGGGATAAAGGGGTAAGTCAGCACGGATTCTCTAGTGGAATGAATTTATGTTTATTAATTAATTTTTCTCTGTGCTGAGCATAGATAATTAATTAATTTGAGGCCCAACTTTATTTCTTGTATTGGATCCCTGATCTGGCCCAATTAGTTGTCTAGTTATTTATTGTCTCTCAGAAATCATTATTAATGGATTAATGTATTTTTACATTATTTAATAATGTTATTTATCTGGAATTAATTGGCTGGGCCAATTAATTGATAAATATTAGTAGCACAGTGAATTAATTAATTATATTATGGGCTAATTATATGGAAGCCCATTAGAAATATAATTAAATTAATGGTCTACAAATATATTAATATTATATTGGCTTTTGAAGCCTATATATATTAGTATTCTGTTCAGAATCAGATTACACACATACACAAAAACAGACGCACGGCGTTGAGTGTAGGGGAGACAGTAATCTTATTTTCTCCAGTTCTCTGACCACCCAGAGGGAGAAAAAGGTCGGGACACAGATCAGAAAATCTGACACACGAGCAACAATCAGAGCCGCGACAACATACGAAGGAGGAAGGTATCGTTCCTAACCCTCAATTATCCTTCATGCACAAGTTAGGATAAAGGGGTAAGTCAGCACGAATTCTCTAGTGGAATGAATCTGTGTTTATTAATTAATTTTGTTCGGGCTTGAGCATAGATAATTAATTAATTTAATGCCCAACTTTATTTATTATACTAGATCCCTGATCTGGCCCAATTAGTTGCCTAGTTATTTATTGTCTCTCAGAAATTAATTTGCTGGGCCTAGATAATTAAGTTGCCTAGATGATTAAGTTGCCTAGATAATTAATATATTATGTATTATTAATAATGTTATTTATCTGCAATTAATTTGCTGGGCCAATTAATTGATAAATAAAAGTAGTAAAAAAGACTAATTTATTATATTATGAACTAATTGATATAGAAGCCCATTAGGGATATAATGAAATTAATGGATTATAAATATTAATATAATATTAGTTTTTGAAGCCAATATATATTAGTATTATGTTCATAAACAGACACACACACATTTATATTCTAAGACGCACACACACATCTAAGATAGAGAGACAATATTATTTTTCTTCAGTTCTCTGACCACACGGAGGAAGAAAATGGTCGAGACACAAATCAGAAGATCTGAACATGAGCAACAATCAAAGCGACTACAACATACGTGGAGGAAGGTACAAGCTTTCCTCTTCTAATTTCATCATGAAGATCTCTTAGACGAACAAATACAAATGAGCACTCAGTTCAGTAGGACGCTTCAGGAGCTGGAACTCCTAAGAGCTGAAAAATAAAAACTTCTCTTGAAAAGTCAGGTCTCCACTGAGTCAGAAGGACTTGTTTTGAGACAAAAGGAATATATTGATTCTCTGATGACTAGGTCTCAACAGCAAGAAGATCATATCACAGTTCTGACCAGGGACAATTCTGAGAAAGATACTGAAATTGTCAGTCTAAATTAGAAGGTTACATAAGTCAAAGCTGATTATGAAGCACTGAGGAAAAGTTTTAAGGTTTGGAGAACCCTAATAATCTTGGAGCTAGTGAAAAACTTGAGGGAATGCTACTAGTACAAAGACCTCAATGCACAAGAGCTCAAATAAGCTGACAGAGAGGTTTGTTCGGGGGAGAACGGAATATTGTGAACCTACTCAACCCCAGGGTAAGAACAAACAGAAGATGAAAGCACCAGGGGTTCAAGCCCCATAACACCCAGATCGAACTCAAGGGAACCAAGAAGGTTAGATAGGTTGAACAATGTGGTCAACCACAATGGACTCATCCAACAGAGTATGGATCATATTATTATAAATCCAAGGTCTAAGAAGAACCAAAGTACAGAAAAAGAGAACTCCTGAACCTCCATCGGTTAAGAAGTCAGCATCTGCCAGCTCAGCAGTGAGTTTTGTTGACAACAAAGGAAGAAGGTTGTCTGAAACTACCAGGGTTGTCAGACATATTTAGGTTCCAAAAATAAAAAAAATCTGATGACCCAACCTGAACCTAAAGGGTACCTGAATTTACTTTTTTTTTTACAGGTACATAAGAACCCTTGGATAGTGGACAGTAGATGCTCAAGACACATGACATACCAAAATAATCTACTGACCAACTACGTTCAACAAAAAGTATCCAAAATTGAGTTTGGTGATAACTCCAAAGAATGTACAAGGGCATTTGGAACACTGAAAATCGGAACTGCCATAATTCCTAGAGTAACATATGTTGAAGGACTTCAACATAATCTCCTTTCCGTCAATCAATTTTGTGATAATTCTAATAAAGTCATTTTTACGCGGGGTTCTATGATATTCTTGACAAATCTAAGGGAAAACTGTGTTATCAGGATTGCGGAGAAGAAATATCTATGTTGCAAATTGACTAACCGCTGAACCTGAAGCTCGCCTGCTTGCTCAGATTAAGTTAAATGACAAAACTGCATCGCTATGGCACAAACGACGTAGTCATCTGAACTTCAAAACGATGAACAAGCTAGCAAGAGACTCTAAATTCTGAGGACTGCCCAATAAAGTTTTCAAACGATCTAGAAATTATGAAGCATTTATAAAGGTAAAGTAGACAAAGTCAAGCAATCCTACAGTTCTGTCACCTTCTACTGATGGAATCCTTCATTTTCTCCACATGGACTTATTCGGGCCAGTCTCTCTAGTGACAATCAGAGGCAAGAAGTATGCTCTCGTGATTATAGATGACTATTCAAGATATACATGGGTAATTTTCATCGCCAATAAGTCTGTTGTCAAGACTAAATTGCCAAAACTCCTAAAAAGACTAAGCGTAGAGAAAGATATTAAGATACAGAGAATACGCTCACCAAGAGGGACATAATTTCTGAACTCTATGATGCAAGAGTACTGTAAAGCTGAGGGAATTTAACATGAGACATCAGCAGCAAGCACGTCTTAGCAGAAAGGTCTTGTTGAACGAAAGAACAGGTGACTTAAAGAAGCAGCAAGAACGTTACTCGCAGACTCAGGATCACCATCAAAGTTTTAGGGAGAAGTTACTGATACAACCTGCTACACTCATAACTGCTCACTACTAACACAAGCTCACATGAAGACACCATACGAATTATGAAAAGGGAGAACACCTTCTATTTCACATTTTCATATTTTCGGTTATCCTTACTTTATCCATAATAATGGAAAGGATCAGTAAAATGTCTTTGATAGCAAGTCAGACCAAGGAGTCTTCTTAGGATACTCCAAGGTTAGCAAACCTTTCAATATCTTTAACTACCGGACACTTTGTGTGGAGGAAAACTCTCATGTTTATTACTACGGAAAATCAACATGACTCAAAGCAAGATGCTGAGGTGGTCAGCAACAAGCTACAGGATCTGAAGTTAAAAGACAAAACTTAAAAGATCCAGCATTGTTCGAATGATGATTCAGATGATGAAGAAGAAACCCATACTCATCCAACAAAATAATGTGGCTTGACCGATCGATTCTATTTAACAAAATCAATCTCAAGTAACTCAGGTCGATGAAGAAACCTAAGTGGTAACTGAGACCCCTACTGAGAATAACAACTTAGGGGGAACTCTTATTGTTCCTAAGCTTAATGCCCTTGAACTTGAACCTAGTGACTCAGTAGATCCTAACCTTTTTACTGAAATTCTTCAGTCACAGAACAGTACTACTGAAATTCCAAATCACCCTACTGTCTGTGCAGAAGTAACTTCAGAAGAAGAAATAAAGAATAGACGATCATAGCTCGATGCTCACGACGATCATGGCTCGATGCTCACTCTTCTGATCTTATTATTGGAGATCCATCAGCAAGTGTAAAGACAAGATCCAAATTCTGTCAAGGAGAAAGTGTCTTATACTCTTATTTCTTGTCTACTGAAGAACCTCACTCTATATAGGATGTGCTGAACGATACTGATTGGGCACTGCCATGCAAGAAGAGTTGAACCAGTTTGTTAGAAACGAAGTTTGGGAGCTTGTTGATAGACCAAAGAATCAACACGTTATTGGAACTAAGTGGGTCTTCAAGAACAAGAGAGATGGAAACAACATCATTGTTAGGAAAAATCTAGACTAGTTGCCAAAGGATACTTGTAAGCTGAAGGAATAGATTTTAATGAAACCTTTGTTCCAGTTGCGAGATTGGAAGCCATTAGTCTATTTCTAGCCTATTGCGACACATCAACATTTCAAAGTATATCAAATGGATATAAAGTCAGCATTCCTGAAAGACGTACTGAAGGAAGAAGTCTATGTGGAACAACACCCCGCTTTCAACAAGGACATCAAGTATACAGACTAAAAAGGGCTCTTTATAGGTCAAAACTAGCACCTAAGGCTTGGAACGATACCCTTTCAGACTTCCTCCTTCAGAAAGGCTTTCAAAAAGGAACAATAGATCGCACCCTATTCAGTATCAAGTCCAAAGACGATATTCAACTAGTGTATATCTATGTGGACGACATTATCTTTGGATTCAGAAATGTGACTATGTGTCAGCAATTCCAGAACATAATGAAAGAAAAGTTTGAAATGTCTATGATGGGAGAGATGAACTACTTCCTTAGACTTTAAGTAGAGCAAACAAAAAAAGGAATTTCATCAACCAGGCTAAGTATACACGGGATCTCATCAAGAAATTTAGCTGCGATTCTAGCAAACCAGTCGAGATTCTGATGAACACCAATCTAAAGATTAATATTGACAAAAAGGGAGTATATGTTAACTTTACTGATATATCTTATGTTGTAGAGCTATTATTAGATCCTTACCATATCTAACTGCCATCAGACTTGATATAACTTATGTTGTAGGTGTATCCGCGAGATTTCAGGCGAATCCCAAACGAAGTCATCTAGACTCAGCGAAGAAGATTCTCTGTTACTTGAAAGGAACACCTAATGTTGGACTATGACATCCTGCTGATGATAATCTTAAACTAACTGGACACTCTGATGCTAATTATGCAGGTTGCAAAATCGACAAGGGAATCAACTTCAGGAACATGTCAGTTCCTAGGCAGTAAGCTCATATCATGGTTTTCGAAGAAACAACACTCAGTAGCAACGTGCACTACTGAAGCTGAATATATGGCTATTGGAAGTTGTTGTGCCCAAATCCTATGGCTTCGACAACAGCTGAAAGATTATGATATTAATCAAGATGAAGTGTTGATTTATGGAAAAAATACCAGTGCTATTGCAATTGCTCAAAACCTTGTTCTATATACAAGATGCAAGCACGTGGATATCAGACACCATTTCATCAGAGATCATGTCGAGAAGAAGGACATCAGAATGCAGAAAATCTATACTGACAAGCAAATGGTTGATATATTGACCAAACATCTAGCTGAGACCAGATTCATAGAACTCTTAGTAGAACTAGGTCTATTGAATCCTACTGAACCCATTCATTAAGAAGATCCTTGAAGTATTCAGTAAGGGGGGAACGTAAACAGAAATACTGAACATACTTAGTATCAACACAATGGTATCAACTGACTACTATGTTCAGCTGACAGGTTTGCGTATCCAATCATTACTTAACATTCAGTACATGCATAATTATTTATTTCTCGCCATTAATTCATAAAGGATGTCATAAATAAAATCATTTTCATTAAAAGTACGATATTCCATATACTGACTATGGCGAATTTAATGCATGTCATCTAACTTTACTTTACAAGTGATAGATACATAGGTCGAGATTATATGTGACATTAGTACAAAGGAATCGACCAGAAAACTGAATATCTCAAAAGAATGTCAGTAGAGGACAACTTTGTAAATATGTCAGAGGAAGTCAACTCAATATCTGTCTTGAAGTTTGAACAAGCCTCACCTACCATTCAACCTCGACCAATGAGGAGCTGCCAACACTGTAATTGCATTGAAAAAAAAAGCTGCCATTAGGACTGAAAAAGAGAGAATCTCTACGGTAGCATTCAAATTCGAGATGACTATTTTCCTTGTCGTTTTTGACCCGTGGCTAGGTATCTTCCAATGGATCTTTCCATGGGTCAAGATTATAAATAGAAATTGATCTTCAAGCGTTGAAGACACCGAGAACACAAAGCATTCAAACATTCAAAACTCTAGCATTCTCAAAACAAATCCAGCGAAGAACTTTTTGCATAGATATAATCCTTTGCGGTTCTTGACTCTAGACTAATCTAGTTCCCATTATCTATTCTAAGCTAACCTTGTTAGATCATACACTTAGATATTGAAGGAGTTCATTTATTGAATTGTTCTTATTGTAAGAACGCCTTCTTAATTGGAAAGGCTCAAACCTTGTGTTTGAAACCCTTGTAAAGTCACTAAGACTATAATTAGAGATCTGTCTGGTAAACGAATCGACTGAGACTTGCTCAGTATAATAAATTCAAGCCTACTAGTTATTCAGGACAATGGACTTAAGATCTTGCGTATCCGAACCACTTTAAAAACTGCATGTACATTTACTGTTTTATTGATTTACTGTTCACTCTGCATTAAATCGATTTGCAAAATTCATAAGTCAGATTTTCACTATAACTGAATATGCGCACAAGCATTACTTGAACTGATCTCAGCAATAGATGATAAAGTTGGGCCTACACTTCCGTACAACTTCTTGTATTGAGTTTACTGTAGACTGACTGAAGTCAGTAGATGGTGTTCGAACCACTCTGCCCACACGATCAGTAAGCTAAGTTGGCGAGTTGAGTTATTCAGCGAGCACATTTACGGGCCGTTTGGTAAGAATTCGAGAATGGCAATGGTAATGGGTATGATAGTAGGGTGATTGGGTATGAGTATAAGTAATTCCTTTAATGGTGTTTGACATTTGCTAGTGAATGGGTATGATAACCAAATATGATGTTTGGTTGTACTTAGACTTCAATGGGAATGAATAATTTTATATAAATAATAATAACATGAGTCATGTTTTTTTTATTTTGTGAAATTTAATACAGGAATATTTTAATAAAAAAGTACATTATCTTTTATTTGATTATTTACAAAAAAATAATCTAATATTTTAAAAAATAATTGTAAAGATACTTTCTACATATTTTTATGATTATTGAATATTTATTTTAATAAAAATTAAAAACATTTTTATAAATTATTTATATATTTTATTTAATATTATTATGTTATTATATATTTTATGAGATTAGTGTATTTACTTTTTATTAAATTAAAAACATTTTGATAAATTATGTTTAAATATTTTTAAATAATAATGTTTATTATTTTATAAATTTTATTATTAAGTTTTATTTAATAATTATAAAGTTATTTATTTCAATATATATTTTTATAAAAATATTTTTATATTCATGCTAAAATATTTCTAGCTAATGATACTTGTTATTTATAAAATTGAAAATTTATATTTATATCATTATTATTTTTAAATAATATTATAAAAATAAATTTCAATTTTAAAAAATAATACATAAAATATAATTTTGATACCCATATGGGTATCAAAACTCATACCCACCTATCACTTGGGTTTCAAAAAAATCATTCCCATATGGATTTGATACCCATAGTAGGGTATCGATACCCACGTACCAAACACGATATATGAGTATCAAACCCGAGTGATACCCATAGTAGGGTAGGATACCCATGAACCAAACACCCCTTTAGTAAAAGATCGACTTTCGCGTTTGAGTTAAAACTTGGATTTAGGTGTACTCTCCCCCCCCCCCCCCCACACTTGAAGACTGAACCAACAATACTTATTAAGACTTAGTGCACTTCCTTGACTCTATGCTGAAACCGTTCATCTCTGGTGTTGTAATTCTTTATTGACTTTAGCGCAAGCTTAAAGATTCGTTTTTTCTCATCCTACAACCATATGTCCGTGAAGTTCTGCATGTTATTTTACTATTTGAATTTGTAGTAGAAGAGGGTATTACTATTGTATCTTTATAATTAGATACCGCTCTTGATATTTAAAGTTACCGCTGTTCAAACGATTTGATCTTTTAACGAATGGAACACTACTAATCATTCTTTTGAAGCTTTTGTTTCCTTAGTCGTAGGAATTACCTTGCACGCCCAATTTCCCGCAATGATTCTTCAAAAATAAAATATCATGCATTTTTATGAACCAAGAATTTTTTTCAAAACTTGCATAAACAAAATCGAAGCATCTTATTAATAGGATTTAGTTTCTCCATTTTCCCTGTAGCCCCATTTTTATTTTTGCCGATTTATAGCCCTAGTTTGTGATAACATTCTCAATTTGCTATTGTGGGGTAGCACAAAAGTTGCTGCAAAAACAATTCGTTCTTCCATTGCTTCAAATAAAACAACGAAGTAAGTTCGTGTTGTAAGTGCAGCTTATACGATTGCATTTATAAGGTTATCAATTACATCAACATAATTTCGGAACGGTCTTCTATAAAGGTCTACAACAAGTGGTGTATGAGTCTTTTAGTTGAGAGAAGAAGAAAAAAAGACTTGGTAATAATATCGCAAGAACCAACAAGTTCCACTTAATAAGTTAAGGAAGAGGAAAGAAAAACAAAGCACATCTACACGTATATAGCCTCTCATCTTGATGAATAACGTTGAAAAGGTCCAAAAGACTATAACTTCCCTCTGCCATCTACACTCAATCGTCGCATTCCTTCATTTTTTTCTATTTCAGTTTTCTGGTTTAACCACCGTCCCTCTCTATCCTTGTCGGCAAAGATGCGAATACATTTTCACCCCCTCAGTCTCTCGATATGTGTTTTTCTTACTTCTTTTTCTGTGTGTTCTTCTGATTTCTCCTCTAATCTAATTGGGCTTCTTAGCATGTTTGTCGTAAATATATACCAAGAAGCAACATAAGTGCCCTTTTCCACCTTTTTCTAATTTACTTACTGTTTGTAATTCCTCTCTAAAGAAGAAGTGATGTAACTATATTTTGATTCGTAACAGCTAACAAGTATTATTGTATAGTGGAACTCGGTTTGTAACATCAAACGTATACCTGGATCAAAGCGGAACGAAAGAATACCGCATCGGAATATGGCAACAATCCCTCTGCTTCAACCGGAAACTCTTCGTGGATGACCACAACCTTCACCATGACAACATACTTATTTCCTACCGTATACAAATATCGAGTTAACTGTAGCAATATTTGACCAACTTAGATATGAAAAGACGTACAAATCACAATACAAAAGCCTTTTAAGCAGACACTAGGTTCTATATCCTATGTAACTTATTTTATGCCTAGCTTTCAAATAACATAATAAGATTATTTTCATACTAATATATTTATTTATTTATTTATTTATTTCCACCTACCATAATAATCACACAACATAATTAAGCAACAATATACTTCATACTTGTAAATTTAGTTTGTGAAACACCAACGTAGGGACTTGAACAGTACATTAGAAACTCGCATACTATTATACTACAATTTTTATGCACTAAATTATATTTCACTCAAATTTGCCAGGCATCATACCGTTAGTTTTCAATAATATTAAATGCATTATACGCACATCCAGGGCATGCTCATCCATAATGTAACCACATTATACACCACTGTCGTAACTTTCCTCATGTAATCCTAATTCTAGAGCATGATCACAAAATTGTGCCGAACCGATTAATTAATGACCTAGTTTTAATTTAAAGGTGAAAAAGAATTTTTTTAATACTATACACCAAAATAAACTATTAAATTAAAAATATTTGCAAAACACCACTTCTTCAATATTTTCTTAAAAAGTTTTTGCAAATACTCATTTAAGCGTAAATACCCCTTAATGTATCTAATGTTATAGATTCGGTAACAATAAATCAAGAGCACTGAAACTCATCGATTTAGGATATTAATTATTGCAATTAAATGAGAATTAATATTCAATTAATCTAACTATTCTATTTACTGTCCACAAATTTCCCCTTCCACTCTCTCTCTCAGCTCCAATCACTAATTTTCACTGTCCAAACGACGCAATACGAGTAGGGTTTTCAATAAGCAGCTGATTTAATCTCCAGTGGGTGTTTTGAGCGCACGCTGATCTTGTCTATATTACTATGAAAAAGTGCAAAGCAAGATGAAATGGGCGTCGCAAACAAGGCGTGGAGGTGCGGCAGCGGCGAGCTGGTGAACAATCTCGCGGCTGAGATTTTGCAGCAGCATAAGGAGTCACCGCGGAATCAGCAGCAGAAGAAGCAGCATTTTTGGACTTATCTGCCCCTGAGGCGGCGGCCGGCCGTGCCGTGGACGGCTGTGTGCGGTCTGCTGCTCTTCTCCGTTGGCCTCATTTCTCTCTTCACGGGCCACATCGCGTCTAATCTCGAGTGGTACTCACAGCGCCTCGTCAAGCGTACTTGGTACTACAAGAGGGTATGGAAGATGGAGTTTTTCACCCTTTCTGTGTGTGAAATTGATTATTTACTCCGTAATTTTCAGGTTTATTCGCAATGTAGATAAATTTGTTCAATGCAGTTTTTGTTTTACTTCTTTTTTTCAGCTCTTAAATTGGAAGGAACTCCAGTATCCTGTTTTTTGCCTCTTAAATTAACTGCATTTGCAGACTCGTCACTATATCTTTAGAAGAAACGAGTCATTATAATTGTCACATTGATTGCTTTCGAAATTTGCATCTTTGCTAGGTTCTTTCTTTTCATTTTTTTGATGTATTCTTTGCTGTCTTTACTTTGGGAGAATGATTGTTCCTTGTTCCAGTTTGAGCTCAATCGCAAATCCTTCTGCAATTTTTTTTCTTTCTGTTATTAGGCATGGCATTAGATAAAACATATCGTCCATAATTTCTGATTTTGTAGGAGCTGCCATCCTTTTCTATGTCGGTTAGTTTTACATAGATGGAGAAGCAACTTTGAAATTCTAAACTAAGGGACAAGTAGACCTTTTAGTGAAAATTAATATATGGCCAGCACAATCTTATTAATTTAAGTAACTATGATCTTGTAGTAAGTTTATTATGGTTTCCCTGGAAGATCAATCTATTGCTTTATCTTGCTTTTCAGTTTTTCCAATTATACTCAGCTTTGTATCACACCCACAAACTAAAGAAGTAAATATGCAAGCCCACTTTATACTACAGTTTGTAAAGGAAGTCCAGTTAGAAGCACATTGTGCTTGTTGGAGGATAACTGCAGGGTTTCTGCATCTTATCGGTTACTGTATTATACGATCCTGATACTCTTATAGATTCTTTAGACCCTTAGAAAGTTATTGTTCTGCCTAAGACATGATACCTAACAGAAATTGGGGTGGCTGAGCAATAACAAATGTTCTCTGATTGCACCGTTATTTGAGTCTGTAACAATTGTGAGGGAACTCTTAGACTTCTTTATGCTATTGCAATGTAGGATAGGGCTCCAGTCAATATATGGAAATCAAAGTTTTCAAACTTCTACTATGGTTGCAGTGAAAGAGGGCCCCACTTTGCGCGTAAGTTACTTGGAGTTCTCTAAGTTTTTGCAAGATGAGTTTTCTTTTCCATTACCAAGTTGTTCTTGTTTGGGCACTATTGCAATTGGCTAAAGCGTTCTAATAAAATTCTTATTTCTGTCAGAATTTTACAATTCCTTTAGGTATGGATTGTTGATGGTGGCATTTGACTTTGTAAAAAATGTCCAGCTGAATTTTGATTATAAATATATAATCTGGAATCTGGATGCTTACAAGTTGGCTATAAAACTTTAATAGATATCCTACCACCAAGTACCTTTAACCGCTTTAGATGAATATGCGGCCATGCTCTGCAATTTTACTGTTTCATGTAATTCCACTTTGCTTTACATGAAGAAATAACTATAAGCTGGGTTCAGATAAGTTTGCATGACGCAACTGGGGGCATAACAAATTAAATTTAGTTTTCTTTGTCAACTTCAGCCTTGCTAGTTTATACATGTTTTATGTTATATAATTATTTTTTTGTTTTTGAAATGTTTTACGTTAAGGATCTAACCTTTTATTTAACAATTAGCTGCCGTACGTGAACAATTTTCAAATGGGTACTTACTCATTGCTACTAGTGGGGGGCTGAACCAACAAAGAACAGGAGTAAGTGTTTTCTGGCCTCATCTCTGTGTATCTTTTATATGTTCAGATTTAGTAGATAGGATTTTTTTGTGCTGTTTTCTTTTTCATCTGTCTTTCAGCTACCAAATAATCTTCTGTTTCCATTATTTTTGTTGCTGAGTTTATTCATTTACTGGTGATCTTCAGATAACTGATGCTGTAGTTGTTGCAAGAATCTTAAACGCTACATTGGTTGTGCCACAGTTGGATCATTATTCGTTCTGGAAGGATGAAAGGTTGGTTGAGATGAAAACTAACTCATTAAAGTAGATTAATGAACTTCATTATCTGGTCCTGGTAACATGTTATCTTACTATTGGATTTTATTATTCCAGTAATCTAGTTTTGGAGATTGTAATCTGTGGTTATGATTGCCATAGCGTTACATGTACTGAATTACACTATAAGTAATGTTAACTAATAACCATAATCTATTTTCTTCTGAACCTCTTTTTTAATGGAGTTCATCCTGTTACAAGGGGAAGGTAGGAATATCTGTATTTGAATGACTAAACTCACTCTTCTAGTAGCTGAAGCTAGATGCCATCTTTTGTATTATGAGTTGTTTGTTCTCTTTACTTAACTTAATTATCCCTTCTCATCCAGATATTGCATTATTATGCAGTGATTTTGCCAACATTTTTGATGTTGATTGGTTCATCTCTTACCTTGCAAAGGATGTACCTGTCGTTAAAAGGGTGCCAGAAAAGGTGATGAGGTCTATGGATAAGCCACCATATACCATGCGTGTTCCACGGAAATCAGAACCTGACTACTATCTGGAGCAAGTGTTGCCTATTCTATTGAGGAGACGTGTAAGCAGAAAAACTTATGCATTGATCAGTGATTCATCTAGAAAGATCTTTACGATGGCCTGTGATGAAAAATATCTGTAAGAGCATTCGTAGAATAAAAGCTGGCATAATTGTCTAGTTGCTGAAGAATTGAGCCAAGAATAGTATACCCATGCCTATCGTACTAGTATGCCTGTAGGACCAGGTTGCATAATCTTGTTGTTTCTTTCGCATTTATGTTTTGTCCTTTCGGCTTCCTCTCTCTTTCCTTACCATCATTAGAGAAATACTGATCCATCATCCATAAATGCCATTAAGGAGAAACATATAATTTTATACGATAAAGTCTTAAATGTGATGGATACATTTGGGATGTAACTCCCATAACAATTTTAACTGTGTTTATGCTTTGTTGGATAGAGTTATCTATTATGATGATCCAGCCAAGGCCCAAGTGTTCTCGATTAGTGATAATTCATTAGTGAGGCAACACTTGGAGCTTAGTTCAACTTAGTTTCGAAATCTGCTTCCAGAAACCAGGGAACATTAGACTTTAAATATTTGAATTTGTTGCTTTGTTGTATCTTGACAGTGAGATTATAAGCTCCATGTTAAGCTTACATCTACAATTTCTCTCGAATTCGTAACTTACTCTGAAGATACATACTGTATGGATAGGATTAGAATTTCATACTTGAGTTTTATTAGAATTTGGTTTCTCTATTATAATAAGGGTTGATCTCCTACAGATAAATTCGTCTAGAATTTGATTAGAACCTTGTATCTGCGATTTGTCGCTTGCTGAGATATGTATTTCTGATTTAGTTTCTTATTATTTATTATCAACCCTTTACTCTAACACATACCAGATTTATATTATCTCTCCTGATCATTGTATATAAATTGGGAAGTTTTCCCAGACCTTTATGAAATAATTTTCTAAAAATTATCTTTATTAGGTTTTTGGATTTTGGGTTTAGCTCCTTAAGTAGAGAATAGTACAATGAAGATAATTTTGAAAGCAGAATACTTTGAAAAAATCATAATTCATTTGATTGGTTGATTCATAGGGTTGATCAATTTCCTTGCCTTGATTATTAGCTCCTTATGTATATTTCATATCTTGCAATTGAATTAGAGGTCAGCCTGGCTGGTTCTGTGGCACGACTTTATGAAATACTGGCTCTGGACTCTATGAAGAGAATTTGCAATTCCATTTCTGACCCAGAATCTCAAGATGAAGTTCTGTATCCTCAAAAAGAATTTTAAAGTACTGGTGACAGCCCTTTTAATCAGCGACCATTGTTAAGGCTTAATGTTAAAATTACATAGAACTAACTTCATCTCCCACGCAACTCAGCCACTATTCACATGCTATCGAAAATTATTTTTGAGCTACCTGAAATGTATTTCTAACTTCTGAAGAAATTTTTCATAAGTTATCTCCTTTCTGTTATGAGCTAGGTTTGGTTAACCATAACTTCTTAAAACTTTCTGCAGGTTCTTCAGTTGACAAAGTTTGATTACAGGCTTGCAAGTGACATTGATGAAGATCTACAAAAATTACGTTGCCGGGTTAATTATCATGCACTAAGATTTACTAAACCCTTAAGAAATCTGGGCCAGAAGCTTGTAACACGCATGCGGAAAATGGCAAAACGTTTTATTGCCATTCACTTGAGGTTTGAAATCCTTGCTATGCCATGAATATCCTTACCTTTGAAATCATTACCTGCAAGCGTTGAAAGTAGACAATGGAGTAGTTATAATCAATATTTTGTCTTCATTAGTTGTTAATATTGATGGTCAAGATTGTGATCCGGTTTCGCATGGGATTGTTACTTATATATCTCTTTTAATGCAATCTAATGCCTCTATGTGGACTTAAGAAGGTTGTCCTGTCACCGGTATCAAAATTATTTATGCTTACGTGGACTGTGGATGCATAGTAATTAAAACAGTCGGATTAAATGACGGAATGTGATATGCTTTCATCAAGTGTATATTTGTAAATTACATAGTTCCTGTGAAAGTAGAGGACTATTCCAGAAGCTCTGCTCTAGTTCTTGTGCTTTTTGCATAGAAAATGTTCTGTGCTTGACCATCAAGTTGCTCCATAATGTCCTTACTAGTTCTTCTATCTGCGGTGATTTTGATTACTCTAACAAGGATAGTGTTTTCTGTCACTCATCTTTTCTTGTTCCATTCAATGTTTTGAAGCTGTGGAGAATGACTATAACTCTAAAGATTTTCCGTTTTACTGTTTGCTGATCTCAAGATAGGGTTTAGTGTCCGACCCATCATTAAAACCCAAACCATTACAATAACTATGAACCATAGTAGATGAATTTCTTTCTAGATTAATACTTTGGGTGTGGTTCATGGCGCCAATAGTAATCTTTACTTACAACAAAGTAGACTCCTTTTGCTTTTTGCAGTAAGCTCTCTTTACATATGCTTAAAAGTGAAAAACTTGATGTAAAGATGTACTCCCTCCCTCCCTCTATTACTGTCTTGTTTTCCTAATCAGGGTCTGTCCTGTTTCCAAAAATTGAATATACTTACCACTTATTTTTTATGTGGGTCCCAATAATACTTTTCTCTCTCAACCACCCCACATTTCACCCGCAGCACCCCATATTTATTGATTCTCGTGTTGGAAATTAGTGGGCCCTCACCAACTAAACACCAAAATCCAAGTTTCTTAATTCCCGAGTCGAAAAGAAACATGACATAATACTGGGATGGAGGGAGTAAACATAAGTTTTGCTGTTTCTAAATACTTCTTGCATAAGTTGGACTACTATTAATATATGAGAACAATATGCCATCACTTTGCTAGTGACTGAAGACATAAATACCTATTTAATGTTTTGAAAATTTGATGACTGCCATAATATCTGTGTGAGACATAGAATGCAGTTAAAATTATATTAATGTTTTGGAAATTTCGTGAGTATAGAAATCTTTCATGGGACACTTTGCCTCTTTGCAGTGATATGTTGCGCCAACAAATTTGGTTTAAATCTTGATATTTGCATAAATGAATAACAGATAGTTATTACCATTATGAGTTTACATGAAAAAGTCTTCACCTTTTCCCCAGTGTTCTTAAATGCAGGGACTTAGTGCACTAAATCTTGTGGATGTGTGTTTTGGAGCCTAATGTAGCCAAAATTATATATGTACATATATATATATATATATATATATATATATTATGCTCATTTGTTAAAATAGTATGTAGCCAAGCTCAAAAAACCTTTCAACACACACCACTATCAAATTCTGGATTCGTCCCTTATACTTTATTGTTATAAATATTGTGATGATAAAAAATTATATTTTAAAATTAGGTAAAACTAAAATTAAATAAAACTACCTAGTTATCTTATTAGATAGTTCAACCAATTAATTACTTTAAAGGATTCTGATATGTAAATTATTATACTTAACAAAATTTATAAATCTATTTGTATTGCATCTTAAGAAAACAAAAACACTCCCTCTGCCCTGTTAGTAACGCCCTGTTTCTTTTGCGCACAATGATTAAGAAAGTGGTGTTTTATGGTGTATATTGTTTGACTTTTGGGTAGTTAATTTTTGTCAACACATTCTTTGCCTTTTTTAGAAACATGACAATTTTAATGGGACACCCCAATAAGGAATACATAACGTTACGAATGGGAGGGAGGGAATATGTCTTACTTTATCTTTCTTTGAAATGTTGGTTTTGTATCATGTTAATTGATGTATGTGATAAGAATGAAAGCTGTTATAAATTTTATATTATGTAAGAAAGTGTTAACTGTTAAGGGGCAAATATGAAGGAAAGAATTTATGGATTAAACAGCACCAAAAAAAATGTTTGTAAGGGCAGAGTTGAACCCACTTTAGGGTATATTTTCTGGATGTCAACGTTAATGTGTTTTTGCACTTTATTCCATGTAGTATCCGGTGGAATATGTATCTTATATTGTGAAACGTGAATTGTAGGTTTGAACCTGATATGCTTGCTTTTTCTGGATGTTACTATGGTGGGGGTGATAAAGAAAGATATGAACTGAGTGAGATAAGAAAGCGATGGGAGACGTTACCTGTAAGAGTTTGATTTATGATATATATATATATATATATATATATATATATATATATATATATATATAAATTTATTCTTATCTTACATTAAAGCTTGACCCCTTAAAATGAGGCTTAAACATTCAAAAATAATTTGTTTTTGATAAGCTCTTATTCAATGCAACAAATTATGATTTGCTTATTCAGGAACTAAGCCCAGATGAGGAGCGCACACGAGGGAAGTGTCCTTTGACTCCTCATGAGGTGGGATTGTTGCTGCGGGCCCTTGACTTTGATAATAATACATATCTATATGTCGCATCAGGAGAAATATATGGTGGTGAAGAAACTTTGAGGCCCCTTAGAGATCTATTTCCAAATTTCTATACCAAAGAGATTCTGGCCAGTGAAGACTTGAGAAAGAATGTCAACTTTTCTTCTCGATTGGCTGCCATTGACTTCATTGTCTCTGATGAAAGTGATGTATTTGTCACCAATAACAATGGGAATATGGCAAAAATCCTAGCTGGTCGAAGGTAAGTATTGAGGAGTACAATCTTGTCACTTGATTTATGCTATAAGTTTCGGTTACCTGTACATTTTTAAAGCATAACAATCTTAGATGAGGCTGAAGTGATAAATAATAGAGTAATTAGATTTACTTCTAGAGTAGCACCAGAAACTAGAGGTGAACTGAAGATAGGTGTTCATTTGGTACAACAAAATGCAAGTTAAAATATTTAACAGTACCCTGACCAGTCAGGCAAATGAAGGAGTGAATCCCACTAGCCACAGTTACTTTAACATTTTAGACCTTCTTATATGTGTCCCGTATAACATTTTCAGAATCAGTGCAACCTCTCAACAAAGCTCAAGAAAATGTAACATATGGTTGGTATCAATATGGAATATGCTGAAGCTAATAAATTAATCCGGGGAGTCGCATTATAAGATTTTTGGACGTGAACAACATCGGCCTTTAAATATGGTGTCCTCCTTGCTGTTTGATTCACAATTTTTTGAATTCATAATAAAGATTGATTGTGGTAGTTACTTTGTATACTCGTCCGTGATGATATACTGATAAGCCCAATGGGTTGCTGGTCTACCATCGCTGCAACAAACGGGCCCAAGCTTGACTTGAGCCTACCCGGTTAATTCTGCATTTCATAATTACTTTGTTTTATGCGTTTGGGGCATCTCTGGATGATGGCTTTAGTATAATCCAGCTAGCAGGAGTTAGTTGTGCAGTGTGGTCATGTGGACACGTGGTGGAGTCTGGTTTTATGTCTTGTCTATTTAGATAAGGGGCAACGACTGTGTTATGTAGTGATGATTTTCCCAGACATTGTTTTACTTAAGTGAGCAATCCCAATCTGGGAGAATACAACATATCTTTCTGGCACCGCCGTCGCTCCCCTGGGACTGTTTAAGACCACCGATCAGAAGGTGGTAGAACTGCAAGGCCAATTGGAATCTCTCACCTAGGACTTTGGGTGAGATATCTCTGCAAATGGATCAACTACGTCAGACCCAACAAGAGCTGCTCCATGCGGAGGGGCCCCTCCACCCCCGTTGCGACGGTGAGAGCTCCAACACCAGGGACAACGGTGAGTCTCTCATTTGGTGTCAAGGCGGTGGAACCCCTCCTACGAGGGGGCATCTGGTGGATTGACCTTCGGGTGATTCAACGACAATCGACCCCACTCCACGAACTGAGCGCCACGCGCGCACTGATGGCTTCGATTATGATGACAACCGTCTTCCCCTGAGGGATTGAGCGCTTTGACGGCAACGAACTGAGCGACACTACCTGCCGCGTGGAGTTGCCATTTTTTGATGAGGATAACCCCCAATGTGTGGGTGGTGCAAGCTGAGCGTTACTTTCAAATCTATCAACTCACAAACGAGGAGCGAAACGAAGCAGCTATGTTAAGTATGAGTGGCAAGCAGTTGGGGTGGTTCTTGTGGGCACAAGAAGGTCAGCGTCCATCTGGGCCATGATTTTGAAGAAATTTTGGGGCGTGAAGGAGGACAACTTATTTCAGCAGTTAGCTCATGAAGGAGGACAACTTATGCGGCCCGCCAGAGCCCAACTTCCCTAAATCGTGCTGTTGAACCTAGGGTTTCCATTCCGCAAAAAAAAGGGGCCCATCACAATCAGATACCGACGACAGAAAGTCTTATGGAGCGGCAGATCTCCAAGAAGCGGCGGCAAGGGCTCTGATACCGGTGCGATGACTATTGGACCCCGGGGCATCGCTGCAATCCTGACTTTAATATCATGTTGGTGTTGGATGACGTGGCAGAGGAAGGAGAGAAGGTAGAAGAGCGACATGGGGTCGTCAAAGAGGCCACACTCAATTGTGCAGAGGTGCACAGTGCGATGAAATTTCTCTCAATTCCTTCTTCGGGCTATACTCCCCCAAAACAATGAAGGTGCGGGGTACTGCCTTCGGTAGGGCGGTAGTAATTTTAATTGACCCCGGCGCAACGCATAATTTCATCGTGTCGAGCTTAGTCGGGGAACTAAAACTGTCGGTCTCGGAAACTAGGTCCTACTGGGTCCAGGTGGAAATTTGAGATCGTGAGCAAGCGATCGGTAAATGCTCGAGGGTGCGATTATGGGTTGGGGACGTGGAAATTACCGAGGAATTTCTTCCCCTTCGGTAGGGGTGTGCAAATGTGATTTTGGGCATTAAGTGGCTTAAAAAACTTTGGCGGATGTTAATGGAGTTGAAGCAACAACTGTTGTTTGAGTTGATGGGGCAGACGTGCCTTATTTAGGGGGATAAGAGTTTGGGCAGGGCGGGGTGTTTGTCAAAACTATAGCTAAGGAAGTCGCGATTGGGCAAGTAGGGGCTTTGGTTACTCTTAATTCTGTTGAGTCTGAGCTGGACTTCTTACCCCATTCCCTCATTTGTGTGAGACATCTTGTCCCAATTCGAAGGGGTGTTCGAGGATCCCCAAGGGTTACCACCGATCTACGGTCACAAGCATCGCATCGAGCTCAAGAAGGGAAGTGAGGCAGTTAGCGTGAGACCCTATCGTTACCCACATTTTTAAAAGAACGAGATTGAACGAATGGTGTCAGAAATGTTGATCTAAGGTATCATTCGTCCCAGTCGGAGCCCATTTTCTAGTCATGTGATTTTGGTTGAAAGGGATGGCTCTTGGAGATTCTGTGTCAATTACATGGCTTTAAACCGGGGGTCGTACCTAACAAATACCCCATTCCGGTGATAGAGGAATTACTAGATGAACTCAATGGCGAGTTAGTTTTTTCCAAGCTGGATTTACGCGCAGGATACCACCAAATTCGAATTTAGGAAGGCGATGAGTAGAAAACCGCTTTCGGATGCACGATGAGCATTACGAGTTTCATGTCATGCCGTTTGGGCCACCTTCCAAAGCCTGATGAATGACGTGTTCCGACCGTTCCTTCGTTGGTTCTTGCTAGTTTATTTCGATGATACTCTCGTCTACAGTGCAACTGGGAAAGCACACTGATCCCACTTGCAACAAATATTTGAGGTACTTCGACAACACCAACTTTTTGTCAATGCAAAAAAGGACTTTGGGCAATCACGCATTTTGTATTTGGGCCATGAAGTATCTTTTACGGGAGCTTCGACTGGAGATTCCAAAATTAAGGCCATGGTCGAATGGCCGACTCCCCGTACGATTAAGGAATTGAGGGGATTCCTTGGCCTTACCGGATATTACCAGAAGTTTGTCCGTTGCTATGCTGTGTTGATAGCAGGGTCATTGATAGATCAGCTTAAAAAGGGGCAATTCAAGTGGGGAAACGACGTTGAGACCGCCTTCTTAGCCCTTAAGGAACTGATGACCTCTATGCCGGTTTTAGCCACACTGAATTTTGAGTTGCCTTTCTAATGATGCCTCTGTTTTCGGGTTTGAAGCGGTCCTCTCCCAAGGTTAGCAGCTCATTGCATTCTACAACTGCGTTCTTAGCGTATCCGAGCGCTTGAAAAAACGAGCTTATGGCCATCGTTAAATCTGTCCTTAAATGGGGTCGCTACCTCATGGGCCGTAGGTTCGAGTTTACACGGATCAGATAAGTCTGAAGTATATCCTGGAACGTGTAGTGGGTATCGATTACTAGCATTGGGTGTCAAAGCTTATGGGCTTTGATTTTGAGGTCCAATACTGCACGAGTTCGAGCAATGTAGTGGTCAATGCTCTATCCCGCAAGACGATCAATCCGGAGTGCTAAGGGATGGTCGTGGGATGTTGGGAATTCTAAGATGATTTGGTTAAAGAAATGTCGTAGGATGAGTTCATTAAGAGTCATAGTAGATCTGCGCAACAATTCTTCGGCCCACAAAAGGTTCGGACCGCAGAATGGGATATTGATGTACAAAGGACGACTTGTAATTCCTGTTAAGTCTCCTATGATTCCACGACTAATTTCGGTGTTGCAAGATTTTTCGATTGGAGGACACGAGGGTGAATTAAAGACTATTCACCGCGCCTCGTGAGAGCTTTACTGGTCAGGTATGTGCGCAGACATCCATGCTTATGTGTAGGGTTGCGACTGGTCAGGTATGTGTGCAGACATCCATGCTTATGTGTAGGGTTGCGAAACTTGCCAATGCCCAAAAATTGCTCACTACTCAACCGACAGGGTTATTACAGCTAATCCCTCTAGCCCTCCATGTTCGGGATGAAGTCACCATGGATTTCATTGAGGGTCTTCCAAAGTCCAGGAGATGGGACACAATCTTAGTGGTGGTTGATCGCCTCAGTAAGTATATTTATTTCATCCCTCTTAAGCATCCTTTTACAACTGTGTCTGTTGGAACTCAATTCGTGGAACATGTGATCAAGCTGCACGGTATACCCACCTCTATAATCAGCTACCGCGACCCCATTTTTCGCGATCATTTATGGACCGAAATCTTTAAGTTACAGGGTGTCACTTTAAAACGCAGTTCGGTTTATCATCCTTAGATTGATGGGCAGTCTGAAGTGGTGGATCGCTGCCAGGAAATGTACCTCCATTGTGACGTGTGGGAAAGGTGGCTTACCGTCTTGACTTACTGTCGGCTACCATACCTCGTGATCCATGTCTCTCACCTTCGGTCGTTTCCACCGAAACATATTCCGGCCGGCCTCACCAAGGATTTGGAATTGTTGATTGTTTCGGCTGCATTATGGGGGATTCGTTTCCGCACTGGAAGTGCAACTAATGAGAAGGAAGTTTTGATCCACTGGGAAGGTTTTGAGGAGGATGACGACACTTGGGAAGTTGCTACTCAGTTATCCCGCCAAGTTCCGGATTTCCACCTTGAGGGAGGAGAGTATTGATAAGCCCAATGGGCTGATGGCCTACCGTTGCGGCAATAAAAGACCCCGAGCTTGACTTGAGCCTACCTAGTTAATTTTGCATTTCATAATTACTTTGTTTTTTTTTCTTGGTGTGTCTCTGGATAATGCCTTTCCTATAATCCAGCTCGGAGAATAATATCAGTAGTTAGTTCTGCAGTGTGGTCTTGTGGACACGTGTGGAGTCTGGTTTAATGTCTTGTCTATTTAGATAAGGGGCAAAGGCTGATGCAAACCCCAGAAATCAAGACTCGAGAACGAAACACGCCAATTCCAGAGTATTAGTTATTGGAAAGAAAAACTTTAGTTTGCATAAAAACGTAATAATGTTCACATTCGGATATTTATACTATTCGATATTTAAAGCCCAAGAAGAATAAAAGCATAACTAAAAGTCCATAGATCATAAAATATTATCTCTTCATCCTTCAGCCAGGTAATCTTCTCGTGTAGACATGCAACAACTTCGGTTTGGAAACTTCCCCACGCAGACTCATCTCATCTCGCACACTATCAACTACATCCCCCTCCGAAACCGCCTTGTCCTCAAGGCAAAAAGCTCGAAACTAATGCTGAAGCTCCTCCCGCTCAACCCTCCGATTCGCTGAAACTCCACTACGCGATGCTGCGGTAAACCCTCCGGTTCTCCAAAATTCCCTCAAAACTTCTCAAGACTTCATGAATTACTACCGAACACTCGTCCTCGCCAAGCACTGAGTCCGAAGTTGTCCATTTGGACGACGGATCGACCAACATGGCCCTATAGTCCACGTCTTCTAGCCGAAGCAAACTGGAAAACGATGTATCCGGCCGGCTGGCTGCCCCATGTCCTTCGAGCTGTACCGTCACGCCTTTACTCTCGAATTCCATCTTCTCGTCATCTCAATATATCCACGTCCAACTGAGGGTCCTCAACCATGCATACCCTAACACAACATCCACACCAGTCGAAGGAAAAGCATAAAAGTCGGCGGATATTTATACCGTACCCAACTTCAGATCTAGACCTCTATGCAATCCCGAGCTATCCGTCCTTCTCCATCACCAACTCGTACCCAAATCTGATGATCAATCTCCAATGGGAGTCGCAACTTCTCGACCAACTCCAAGGAAATAAAATTGTGGGAAGCCCCACTATCCACTAACACCGTAATCGCCTCGCCTCGTAATTCTCCACATAACCGCAAGGATCGCGGCCCGGATATGCCAGTAGCTGTACGCAACGACAATTCGCCTCATCAAATTCAACTGCGGGTAATTCCGCCTCCATCTCTTGAAGGTTCAGCTCAGGCGCATCATCATCATCAATGAGTAACACTCTAATTGAACCCTTTATGCACTCATGATGCATGGGATGGTAGGGGGTCTTACACCGAAAACACAACCCCTTACTGCGTAACTCTTCCCATTTCAAATTTGTCATGCGTCAGAACGGATCCCGCAGGCCCCTTCGACGCCACCTTGCCCAGACGGCTTATCCCCGCCATTCACCACGGGTGCCGCTGCTAACAACAATCGCCCGCGATCTCCCCCACCAACGTGTGGCACCAGACTGATCTCGGCCGCCCTGACCACCTGCTTGACCGCCACCTTTATAACCCGTGTCAAAGCTTTTTTGATCCATGATTGATTCCTCCACCAGTTGAGCTTTCCGCATTGTCGCGCCTAATGTGTCCGGTTCCTGAACCCTTGGTGTCAAATAAGCTCCCGCAACCCTAGAATAAAAAGGCCAACAAGATCGCTCGACTTAAGATGAGTAGACTGGTTTGCCAATTGCGTAAAACGATACATGTAGTCGGAAACGTTTGAAGTCTGCTTGATTACCGCTAGTTTTGCCATCACCCCACCCATACAATTGAGAGCAAATCGCCATACTATGGCCGCCCTCAACTCTTGCCACGTAAAACGTGGCGTCTCCCACTTGAACTACCGAAACCAGTGCAGCGCCGCCCCTTCCATTACGACCATTACCAATTCCAACCGTTTTTTTTTTCCGTCGACGTGTGAATCTCAAAGTGTGGTTCGACACAAGATAACCACCCTAACACATCCTCACCATCAAATGTCGGTAGAGCAGGAACTGGCGCCGTTATATTGAAAGCTTGCGCCTGCCTTTCTGGACCCGTCGCACTGAAGCCCTCGGGATTCTCGTCCACGGCTGGGGCCGGTAGTTGTTCTGCTATCTTATTCACCGCATCCATCAATGACAACAAGTCGTTATCCAATTTGTTGTTCCTAGCCCGATTTTAAACTCGGTCCTCTCTCAGTACGCTAAGGTTCTCATCCATCTGCCCCAAGCGCGTCTCCAAAGTGGCCACGCAATTCTCCGTTCGTGTTTCGACCATCGAGTCCCCCATTGATACGGCAGGTCATACCAATGATGCAAACCCCAGAAATCAAGACCCAAGAACGAAACATGTCAATTTTAGAATATGAGTTCTTGGAAAGAAAAACCCTAGTTTGCATAAAAACATAATGATGTTCACACTAGGATATTTATACTACCTGATATTAAAAGCCCAAGAAGAATAAATGCATAACTAACAGTCCAATTTTAAAACATGCATCATAAAATAATCTCTTCATCCTTCAGTCACGTAATCTTCTCGTGTAGACACGCAACGGCTTCGGCCCGGAAATTTCATCTGCACGCGGACTCATCTCCTCTCGCACCCTATCAACGGCTGTGTTAGGTTGCGACGATTTTCCCAGACATTGTTTTACTTAAGTGAGCAACTTCAAGCTGGGAAGAATACAACATATCTTTCTGGCAAATCCTCTTGTGTTCCTCTCTTTCACTTAATTTACTGTTACATTAGTCTATCATATACACTTCTTGATTGTTGGCATTGAAACCATTAAACTATTGACCAATATTTACAAATTAAGCTGTATATCCTTCTTTATAAATAAAAAAGGCCTTGTATCCATTGTGTCTGTATGCTCTGCACTGTATATATGGATTGTATTATATAGGTTTTTCCATATTCATAAATGCATGCATACGTCTACATATTATACAATTGTGATGATAATAATGGATATGAATAACCAATTATTTTATCTGAGAAAACTCATCCCAGAAAGTACCGTATGTCTACATATTATGCAATTGTGATATATCGATTATGGATAACAAGTATTTTTGTCTTAGAAAACTCATCACCTAACGTACCTTAAGCCATATTATGCAATTGTGATGATATCGATGATGAGAAAGCAAAATTTTTAATCTTAGAAAACTCATAACATAAAGTGCTTTATATGCTTTTGTTGCACAATTTTGATAGGTGACTCATTGTTTATATGAAATATAGTTCTACTGATGCTCTTAGGGCTAAAATTAGTATGAAATTGTGTAGGATAGTCTAGAAAGCATTTGGCACATAGCTTATATTTGTCAAATAAAATAACGCTGCTCACACTTGATTTTCTCTGTTCCTAATGGGATGAAAAATTAGTCTCATCTCAGTAGGGAAGTTAGGTTGTGTTGTACCACAATTTTATGTTAAAGTTCTTATCAACTGTTGTTTATGGTCTTTAGGCACCTATTTAGTTATTGTAGTTCTGATCAACTGTTACATGAATCCATCATCTCTTTTTTTTTTTTTTTTTTTTTGTAAAAGGAGGTATATGGGTCACAAGAGAACAATCAGACCGAATGCCAAAAGACTCAGTGCCCTGTTTGCTGCACGAGATAAGATGGACTGGAGTTCTTTTTCAAGAAAGGTGAAATCATGCCAAAGAGGATTCATGGGAGAACCTGAAGAGATGAGACCCGGAAGAGGAGAGTTTCATGAATTCCCATCTGCTTGCATCTGCCAAAAACCATCTGATTATTTGGCTGCGATGGAAGATGGGAGACATAGTTTTCTCAATGTTTCCACAGCTAGAGCTACAGATGACTACATTGGCAGTAAAAAAATTTACTGAGACAAGAAAATGTAGAGCAACAGAAGTAACTCCTTTATGTCTAAAGCCAAGATCAGTCACGAACATCTTTGGACCCCAACTTGATTGCCACCGGTGCCATGCAGCCTGCTACGACAAAACTGCTACTACTACTACTACTAACAGCAGGTGGTTTGCTATGCGGTGCTGCAAGACAGAATCACCATTAATGATGCATGCTATATAAGAAACAGTAACACTGTCGGGATTTCATATACAGCTCACCTATAGCATGTGACCTTCAACTAATTGTCCATATATTTATATTATATATATAAATATATATATATATATATATATATATATATATATATATGTCTATCTATATATAAAGATAGGTGTGTAATTTCATTTAGATTATTTGTTTCATTTCATGCTGTGCTACTTCTTTGTCAAGAAATTAGCTTTATGCTATGGTTTTTCGGTCATGATGATATGATAATGTAGTTTTTTGTTCTAGTATTTGAAGGTACTAGATGTACTATTTAGTTTTCGTATTTCATCTTGCCTTTCACTTTTTTTTTTTGATGGGTAACTGGCCTTTCACTACACAGTACTATTGTATTGGAAGATTTTATACACTGTATTGGTGAAGTGGGCCATTCGATGAACTGGAAATATATAGAAAAATGAAATCGAGTTTTTGGTCATTAGCTGAAACATTCTTGATGGCATTTTAGATATTTTGATTATTGGGATAATCTGTCCAATGTTGCATTTGGATGGATATGATTTACGGATCGAAGTAAGAAATTTACTGGGCAAGCTGCTCGGATTTCTAATGGGATAGTTTGAGTGATGTATTTTGATTTGAAATTGGTAAATTCAAATATTTTTTTTATCTCAGCTTTGTTGATTATTCTTATTATGATGCTATAACATGTTAATTTTGATAGGTCCTAGCTATTGCAGTTTTCTGTTGGAACTGTCAAATTTTGATGGCATAGTTTCTACAAAATAAAACAATCAGAGTTGATGGTATCGAGAGCTGAGTTCGATATGCGGAACCGAGAACGTCGTGTCAGTTACACCATCTTAGCTAATGAGGAGTGGAAGCGTTCGATCTTTGGAAATGACGATGACGAAGCAACGACGCGTCAATTACACCGTCTTAGATAATGAGGAGTGTGTGATGCTTCCAAGAGCAATGCTCAGAGTGTTGAAGGAAATGATCGCACCACACACAACAAGGGGTGTTATTTACTGCATCTGTATGTACTTGCGCTCCAGCAGCTTCGAATTTTTTCAATTAAGCCAATAATACTATATCTGTATCTGAAAGTGAAAAACTCATTCAGTTTCTTCTTGGATTAAATTATACACATATGATACGGTTCGGAGTGAAATTTCTCTTACAAGCACCTCTTCCCACGATCAGTCGAGCTTATGGTATGATTCTACAAGATGAAGATCATAGGAATGTTACTTGTTCTCGTCTTCTTCCTACTGGGCAATTTCCTCTTAATGTCACTACAGTTCCTAGTGTTTCCAGAGATGTTGCTCACTCTTGAGTCTCTGGCTATGTGAATAATAACCACGTTTGTCCAAGGAAGAAAGGCCCAAGGTGAAATGTACTCATTATGGTAGCATGGAAAAGGTGGAGTGTTTTAAGCTCACTAGAGTCTTCGATTGGTATAAGACAACTAGATTAGAGGAAAAGTTCAGGTGCATTCCTCATTGTTATCGCTCTTTGTTCTAGCCTTTAAGGTGATTGCTTTGGAGCTGTCTTTCTTTATTTTCTTTGAAGCATAAGGTTGCTCGATTTCTATCTTTGCGACCTTCAGGTTCGAGAACAAGGACTTTGGTGATTGCTTCTTAAAGCCATCAGCTCGTTAGATGGTGAAAGTTATATATATGTTCTTCCTTTGGAAATCCTTGGATGATCTTTGCGTTCATAGCCATATTAAAGAAAACCTTCCCTAATTAGTTGATCTCATTCATAAGGTTAGTGAACCTAATATACATCTCTTCTTGTAATGAAATATTTTCTAAGTCTTCAAGTCAAATAGTCAGATGGAGGAATCTTTATTAATCAGGCCAAATATGCTAAGGACTTAATTGCAAAATTCGGCTTGATCAACATCAAGCCAGTTAGATTCCAATGAACATAAACCGAAAGATGGAACCTGATGTAGGGGGAACTCTAGTAAACTAAACTGACTATCGAGGAATTATTGCTTCTCTTAGATATCACATGTACATGTTAGGACATGATTCAACAGTAGATCAATTGCTTAGTGATTAGTGATTTGGCTGATTCCAAAACCCTATGTTGATTGGTGAACCATTTCTTTGTATTTGTAACGCCTTTGTCTTTGAGTTCTTCAGAACTCAGTAGGCTCGCCTTCAGTATGGTTCCGGCTCAGTAGTTCCGTCTTCCGTCCTTCAGTAGACTATATGCCCCAGCGCCATGGAGTGAAGATTCAGTAGTGCTGGACTCAGCAAGAGCAGCATACTGAAAGTTGTTCAGGAGTCAGTAGAACTGGACTCAGCACGAGCAGTTTACTGAACTCAGACTCTTGACCTTCAGTAGAGTTGAACTCAGCAGGAGTATACTACTGAACCTTGGGTCAGACTCAGCAACGGTCGGTCAGTTACTTTAACTGACAGTGGACTTCAGAGAATAAATCAGTAGAGTTGTCCGAGGAGTATATCAGAGAAGTCAGCTTCAGTAAACCTTGAAGTCTGAATATGTCTCAACTACTTTCTGTACCTCGACCAATGACAAGCAGCCAGCTGGAAAAGTATCTTACAAAAGCTGCAAGTCAACCACTTTCCTGAAAAGTTAATGGACTCTATGGAAATTCAAAAAGAGCCTTAGCTACCCATAGAGTGACACGTGGACAATTCGTCTCCAACGGATCTGTCCATAGCTCACATCTATAAATAGAGGGAAGATCAAATTGAAGAACACAAGAGAGCAACAAGCAAAAACAAGAACACAAGCTATACGCGACGAACTTCAGAGCTCAACCTAAACGTGAAAAGCATTCAACTTGTTCTAAGGGAGCACAAGCTTACATAGAACTCAAGCCTCTAGCATCCAAGTGAAGAACACGAACCTATAGAGATTATTCCTCATTGTTCTTCACTCTAGAAGCCCTTCTTATTCTCTTCCCTCTAACCTAAGCTCAACTGTAATATCTATAGCTTAGACCAAAAGAGTTCAATTTTTGAATTGTTCTTAGTTAATGTTGGTCCCGAGATAAACGTTCAGGTGTAGGGGGGGGTGAATACACCTGAAAACTTTCTCAACTTAAAACGCGAACAGTCCTATTCAAGATAGTGTCTTGCTGAACAAGTTCAGTAGACCAAGCAAGCTGTTCTGGATCGCGTGGACAGAGTGACTGACTATACTGAGGCCTGCTAGCTGACTGAAGTCAAATTTAAGTACCGTTCAGTAGAGTGCGGAAAAGTGTAGGCCCGATTTAGATGAGTTTGAAAACGTTTTTATTAGAACTGTTTCAGTAGGTTAGTGCATTCAGTTTAAGCTTTACTGAAACTCAGTTGTATGATTTTGTAAAATAGTTTTCAGTATGAACAGTAAATCAATGCAACAGTAAAAAGGAACACAACGATTTTAAAGTGGTTCGGATATCAAACAATCTTACGTCCACTATCCCGAAAAGATCAGGAGGCTATTTTATTCTACTGAGTTAGTCAGTTGGTTTGTGCACTGGACAAACACTGGCCTTGAGGATTATACTGAGCAAGTCCCAGTTTACAAGGATCAAACTATAAAGTTTGACAAACTCTCCAACGATGAAGGAGTTCTTTACAGTAAGAACAGTTCAAGATATGAACTCCTTCGGGTCTAAGCTATGGATATATTCAGTGGAGCTTAGGTTAGAGGGAAGGGAACACGAAGGTGGCTTCTAGAGTGATGAACAATGAGGAATAATCTCTCTGGGTTCGTGTTCGATCACTTGGATGCTAGAGGCTTTGATTCTAATAAGCTTGGTTCCCTAGAGCAAAGATGTCGCCTTTAGCTTTGAGTGTTTCTCTGAAGTTCTTGCGGAAAGATTGAGTTCTTTGTAAGTTTATTGCTCGTAATTGCTCATTCTTATTGTTATTCTTCAATTTGATTTTCCCTCTATTTATAGAGGTGAGCCATGGATAGATCCGTTGGAGACGAACGATCCACGTGTCACTCTCTTTGGGTAGCTAACGGCTCTTTTAAGGAATCTTGCAGAGTCTTTTCCTCCATTTCTAGAAAGTGGTTGACTTGCAACTTTTATTAGAACTTGCACAGCTGGCTGCTCGTCATTGGTCGAGGCATAGAAAGTAGTTGAGACACAGAGACTTCTAGGCAGATACTGAAGCTGACTTCTTTGATAACCTCAGACGACTCTAATGATTTAACATATAAGATTATCTGACAATCAAGGAGACTGCCAGGCCGTTGCTGAGTCTGGCCTGGGTTCAGTAGTATACTCCTGCTGAGTCCAACTCTACTGAAGGTCGACTCTGAGTTCAGTGAACTGCTCCTGCTGAGTCCAGTTCTACTGACTCCTTTCAGTATGTTGCTCCTGCTGAGTCCAACACTACTGAATCTGAACACCTCTCAGTATGCTGCTCCTGCTGAGTCCAACACTACTGAGTCTTCACACCATGGTACTGAGGCGGATAATCTACTGAGGGATCAGCAGACAAAACTCTGAGCCTGAACTATGCTGAAGGAGTGTCTACTGAGTCTGAAACTCTCAGAGACGAAGGCATTTACTATTACAACAGAAAGGTTCACCAATCAAATTAGGGTTTTGGGATCATTAAAATCTCTTAAACAATCTACTGCTGAATCATCTCCCAACAATTTCCCCCTATTTGATGATGCCAAAACTTAACACTACAAACTGTCATATACAAACTCCTTACAAATATTACAAGTAGAATCAGTAGAGTTGTACATCCAGTTCTAGACTACTGAGGGATAGAAAAGTGGTATAGGGGCCTATCACACAATTTCCCAAAACAACAATTTCCCCCTCTCAAATAGAGTCTATCAATCTAAGCAAAACAGACAAACACAGAATAAGCAGTGAGTGTGTGAGTCAGTAATCACTTAGGTGATTCTGAGTGTTAAATTTAAATAAACAGGTCATAGAGACAATGAGGTGTTGTCAAGGCCTAAATAGCTAAGATGTATTATATATATACAAGAAATTCAGTACATGTACATCTATTGCTATCTATCAAAACAGAAAAGAAGCAAACATAAACTATCTTCTAAACCTCTGGATCCTTGCCTTGAAATCTTTAGACTTGTCTTCTGGCAAAGGGAGTCCATACATCTGAAATGTATCCTTCTTGAGCTTCTGAATCTTGGGCACATCATCTGGATCATTCACATCAAGCTCAAGTGCCACAACAACATTCCTAACCTCTCCTTCTATCACACTTGTGTAAAGTAAGCCATTGAGCTTTTGAGGAGGTGGCAGAGGTTTGGGAGCAGGAGTCTGAACATCTTTCTTGTCAGCAAGAGCCTTCTGAACCATATCATAAATCTCTGTATCGCATTTGAATAGCCAGTCAGCAAATGCTTGGTTCTTGTGGGACTCAGGCCAGTATCTCCATACATAATATCTTTTAATAAATTCTGCCTTCAGTGTTTCCTACTGCTGAGTCTTTTCCCACGGCATCTATTTATCCACCCTAGGCCATCTATGAATCTTATGATTGTTAGGTCGCCTGCCTCGCCTGTACTTATATGGAATTTCAGTATCTTTCGGCGGAGGTGGCTTGGGCTTTAGTCGCTCAGCTTCCATGGCTGCCTCAGCAGCCTTCTCTTTGGCTAGAGCTTCTTGCCGCTTGAACTCTTCTAAATGATAATATTGAGCTCTATTGTCCAGGGCGATGATCTGAAATTGATCATCTTATCAATAGTTGGCTCAACTCTTGGTCTTTCTTGTTGCTGCTGTTGTTGTTCAGATTCTGTCTGCTGCTGTTGTTGAGAATCAGTTGCGGTCTGCTCATTTTCCTTTTCTTTCTCCTTTTCTCTATCGGCCTCATCACCATTATTCAGTTTTCTAAGAGGAGGCCTAGTACCAGGCTTCCTTCCTGACACTTTTGTCTTTGCCTTAGCCGGAGCCTTCTTCGGCTTGTTCGCGGCTTCAGCTTCAGCTAGCTCCCTAGCTAACTTCTCATCAGCTTCGATTTGGGTTTGTTCTTCTGGGTTGATGTATATCTTAGTCCCTTTCTTCAGTGGGGTCGGGATCTTCAATGGCTTCTTGCCTTTTCCCACCACTGGTGGAGGCAGAGGAGTTTCTTCCTCTTCTGAATCCTCCTCAAGGAACTCAGCAACTTCTTTGATGTGCTCGGTAGAAGTCTGGGTTGCTGATCCCTTAGTTTCCTTAGGTCCTGAGCCACTTGGGCCAGTCTCAGCGCGCACTACATCACCGACGCTAGAGAGACCCTAGGCCTGACCCTTGTCTATTCCTGAGGGGTCAGTGGGAGCTGATTGGCTTTGAGTTGCTCCCGGTACTGACTTCTTCCCCCTTACTGTCCTTTCCCCCTTTTTGGCATTATCAACTGCGCCTGGGGTCGGGACTGGAACAACCTTGCTATTCAAGCCAGAGTATGCAGCAGCTAGCTTGTCCAAGGCCTTCTGCATACTCTCGAGTCTGAGGTGGAGATCGTTCCTCTCTATTATCAGATCATCACTACACTTCTGGTGAGAGGAATCGACCAACTCCTGAATTGCTTTCAGCTTGACGTCTATCTTCTCTTCACAGGCATGTTGAATTGAAGTATGTCTGAGCTCATGGGCCTGAGTCAGTGAAGAAATGTTATTGAAGTGCTCTGACTGCGCTGCCTTGAATGTTTCTAGAAGTGACTTCTGTACAGTCGCCAGTGATGCCTGCTGTTGTTCAAACTCAGCTCTTGGAGTGGCTAGAGAATTATTGAGGATTGCTTAGAAATCAAGAGCGACTGAATTTTGAATTGATGTCCTCAGCTCCTTGATTTCCTCACTCTGAGCTGTAGTGGTCTTCTTCCAACTCCGGTGGACGGCCTTTGCCAAGAGCCGGTTCTGAGCTCCTTGGCCTTTCAGTGCCTTGGCCACTGTCCGAGAACGTTAGCCTTTGGAGCTGGGCACAACCTCAAACGTAAACCCCAGCAGAAGTTGTTCTGGGTCCACAACATGAGAGGTTCCAACTGTCGACTGTCCTGGAGGGAGGGAGCTAATAGGTAGGTCAGCAGAGGGTTAAGCTCCCTTCTCGGGTTGAGTACCCTCAGCAGGCTTCTCAGAGCTTGCATCACTGGGTGGGTCCTGATCATCAGGATCAGAATCCTCTGAAGGTGCGGCTGTTGAAGGGATGCGGTCGTCAAGAATAGCCAGCATCGCCGCCCTTAAATCCTCGAGCGAGCTGATATCCGCAGGCTAGAAGTAGCCTATCTGCTCGTGGATTTCCAGCTCTCGATATTCATCTGTTCGCAGGATTGGTATTGGATCAGGCGATTAAGAGTTATCTAATCCTGGAACCTTATCAGCATTTGAAGCCTGGCCTTCTGAGCTATGGTCACCAAGTCAGTGTGACTTGTGATTTCTAGTATGGCCTCATGACTTCTCGGGTGGCTCTGGTCTGAAGAGCTTCTGCCTCAAGCCCGATTGTCTCAGCTTCAATGCTGGTCTTTTTTTTTCATCTAAGTAAGTGGGAGACATGGTCTTTTCAGCAGGCGGAATACTCTCTTTGGGTAGCTAACGGCTCTTTTAGAAATCGCGCAAAGTCTTTTCCTCCACTTCTGGAAAGTGGTTCACTTGCAGCTTTTACCAGAACTTTGACAACTGGCTGCTCGTCATTGGTCAAGGCGTAGAAAGTAGTTGAGACATACACACTTCAAGGCAGATACTGAAGTTGACTTATCTGATGTGAACAACCTCAGACGACTCTACTGATTTAATGTAGAATATCATATGACAATCAAGGAGACTGTTAGGCCGTTGCTGAGTCTGACCTGGGGTTCAGTAGTATACTCCTGCTGAGTCCAACTCTACTGAAGGTCGACTCTGAGTTCATTGAACTGCTCCTGCTGAGTCCAGTTCTACTGACTCTATTCAGTATGCTGCTCCTGCTGAGTCCAGAACTACCGAATCTGAACACCTCTCAGTATGCTTCTCCTGCTGAGTCCAGTACTACTGAGTCTTCACTCAGTGATACTGAGGCGGATAGTCTACAGAGATATCAACAGATAGAATTCTGAGCCTGGACCATGCTGAAGGAAAGTCTACTGAGTCTGAAACTCTCAGAGACCAAGGTGTTACTATTACAATGAAATGGTTCACCTATCAAATTAGGGTTTTGGGATCAGCCAAATCTTCTAAACAATCTACTGCTGAATCATCTCCCTAACAGCGTCGCAGTAGAACAGGGGACTCCACCTCCCATGTCTCTACTAGACGTTCCTCCACTCAGCAGTTTTCCTTTTGCTGACAAGGACCAGTCTCCTATCGACGTGGATGAGTTGGAGACTGATTCTGAAGCCGAGGCACTTCGGTTCGAGCTTTCCTTGCTTGAATCCAGTGCTGCCCAAGATGTCTCTGAGAACATTCCTGAGATCGCCAGTCACTCAGACTTGGTAGATATAGCTAATAGGGCTAGGCTTCAGATGCTGTACAGATTCCAGGACTAGATCACTCTAGAGCGTCTGATCCGTTTCCAGTCCTCGGAACTTTTGAATTCTGAAGAGCTACAGTTTCGTCAGCAAATAGGCTACTCAGAGCCTGCTGACGTTAGCTCCATTGATGACCTTAGGGCGGCCATGCTGGTCATACTTGAAGACAAATACCCTTCTTCTGAGGACATCCCTATGGAAGGTTCAGTTGGTCAAGACGACCTAGAACCACCCAGTGATGTAGAAACTGAGAAACCTACTGAGGGTACTCGACAGGAGCAGGAGGAAGCTCAACCTTCTGATGATCTCTCTCACTCACCTCCTCCTCCTCCTGGTTCGGCCGCAGCAGGCGCCTCTAACCTTGCTGACCCAGAACAACTCCTGCTGGGATCAGCATACGAGGTTCGCTTCGTTGCCAAACGCCGAAAGTCGAAGGCGGTGGCCAATGAGCTTCTGAAGAAAGGGACTCAGAATCGTCTCCTTGCTAGGAACGTTCACAAGATATGGCGCAAGGCTACTACAGCTTAGTGCGAGGAAGTCAGGGGACTGAAGACATCCATTCAGAACTTACCTCCTGTCCCTGAATTCAACTCTATCCTCACCAATGCTCTTACCGCACAGCAAGCCAAATTCGACGAACAACAAGCATCGATTCAGGATCAACTGAAGACTGCCAATACCTTACTCCTTGAATCCTCCAAGGTAGCTCAATCTGAACTCCAGAATCAGATCACTAAACACACTCTAGCCCACGAACAGAGAATCTCAAAGCTTCAGAATGAGTGTGAACTGAAGGTCGATGCTCAACTAAAGAAGATTGAAGAACTGGTAGATCGCTCTCAGCGTAAATACGCTGAAGAACTTATAAAAGACCTTGGATGAGCTCTCCACTTCCTATCTCATGCTCAGCACCAAGGAAGTTACACTTCCCACCCCAGCCCCATTGGATGATACCAAAATGTGGAAAAGATTGAAAAGATTATGACCAATGGGGAAAGGTCAAAAGTTGTAAAGATTAAGGGGGAAATGACTCAAGCTCAAGAAATCAAAGCTGAACCTAATCAGAGCAAGTCTAAAGGCAAGGAAGTAATTCTGGTTATGGCTTAGGGTGTCTCAGCAGGGGCTGTAGCAGCTGAGACAGCCCCAAGTGGCTCAGAACCTAAAAAGGCAGAAACTGGCACTTCTGAACCTCCTCAGACGCACATTGAGGAAGTGATTAGGTTTCTAGAGGAGTCTGATGCTGAAGACTCTCCTCTGCCTCCACCTGTATCTAGGAGAGGGAAATCTATCCTGAAAATTCCACCCCGTCGCAAGAGATACATCAGCCCAGCAGAGCAAGCACAAATTGATGCTAATGAAAAGCTTGCCCGAGAACTCGCTGAGGCTGAGGTATCCAACAAACCGAAGAAGGCACCGACCAAAGCCAGGACTAAGGTTCTTGCAAGGAAGCCAACTCAGAGGCCGATTGTTAGAAAGCTTGCCCTCTGTGACGATACTGATAGAGAACAGGAGAAGGAGAGGGAAGCTGGACAGAAGAAGGCTGAAGAATCCCAGCAAACGAAGAAGAACCTAGCTGAGCCTACTATCAAAGAGATGATCAGCTTCAACATTATTGCTCTTGACAAGAGAGCTCAATGGCATCATCTCGAAGAATTCAGAAGAAAAGAGGCTCTAGCTAAGGAGAACGCGACTGAAGATGCAAGAGAAGCTGAGGGATTAAAGCCTAGGCCACCTCCACCGATGGACAGGGACATCCTAACCACTTCTAAATTCTTCAGACGAGGCCGCATACCTGATAATCAGAAAATTCACAGATGGCCTCGTATAGATCAGTGGATGCCCTGGGGAAGGACTCAGGCGTGGGAGACAATCAAAGCTAAGTTCATCAAGAGATATTATGTTTGGCAATTTTGGCCCGACTCTCTGAAAAATGAAATGTTTGCTGAATGGATTCAGAAGTGTGATAATAAGATCTACAAGATAGTTGAGAAAGCCCTTGAAGCTGATATTGATGTAAGGACTCCGTCTTTCAGAATTCTACCTCCACCACAGAAGCTAGATGGATCTCTATACGCAGTCGTGATAGAAAAGGAAGTCAGGACGGCATCTTTAGCTCTTAATCATGAACCTAATTGTTGGGTGATGATTCTATCCTTAGCACTGTTTCACTCAGTGGGAAATGATTCTATCTTCTATACTGAACCAAGCTCAGTAGCCTATGTACTCTGAACTGTTGAGAAGATTTGAAGATCCCAAAACCCTATCTGATTGGTGAACCATTCCGTTGTATATGTTGTTTATCTCTGAGGTTTCAGACTCAGTAGACACTCTGCTCTGGTCAAGGCGCTCAGTAGCTTATTTGCCTCAGCACCAGTGTAGAAGACTCAGTGATCTTGGACTCGCAGAGCAAGATATCGAGAGAGTCAGTCGAACTAAACTCAGCAGAGTAGTTCATTGGACTCGAGCCGATCTTGATAGACTTATCTCACCGCCTATCTACCGAATACAAGGTCGGACTCAAAGATCGGCGGATAGTCTTCGGGACGTCGAGAATCTTTTTGAAAGACAATCGGCATTGTCATATACGAGGATGAGAGAAGTCGGCTTCGACTTGTCTCAAAGTCTCGTCTTTGTCTCAACCGCTCTATCCGCCTAGACAAATGACAAACATACACGTGTCATCCTACCTACTAAAGCTGGAAGTCAACACTTTCCGAAAAAGGAGGAAAAGGGAATGTTACCTACGCCAAAAGAGCCGTTTGCTACCAAAAAGAGAGAGAGAGAAGAAGATCGCCAAGCTACGGCTTTGTCCTGTGCACAAGCTGACTGAGACTAACTCAGTATAATAAATAGCCTCCTGATCTATCGGGACAGTGGACGTAGGATTGTTGATATCCGAACCACTTTAAAAATCTCCGTGTCGTTTACTTATCATGTTACATTGATTTTACTGCATGCATACCGAACATCTTATTTAAAAGCAATTAACTTGTCTCGATATCGAACTTCTTATCTACCGAACCGAGACTTAAAACGTTTTCTCATAAAAACCGATTTGGGGCCTACACTATTCCGCGCACTGAACTCTTGCTGATCGATACTGAATTCTGACCTAGTCAGTTAGCAGATCTCAACCGAGTCGGACTTTTTAGCCTTTAACATGATTCGAACGGTTATGCAGTGCTGGCCGAATCATTTCGATGCGACATCTTCCCGAATAGGACTGTTCGTGTTCGAAGTTGAGAAATTTGGATTCAGGTGTATTCACCCCCCCTCTACACCCGAACTCACTCTCGGGACCAACAATTGGTATCGGAGCGGGGAGTTCCTTAAGACTCTTGTCACTTTGAGACCGGTCCATTCGAACGGATCCGAGAGGAAAATGTTTTTCACCGCATATCACTCTACATTCATATCATTATTCTTCATGGCTGATATGTCAGGTATAAGAATGGTACCCATGTTCTCGGTGGAGAATTATGGAGTGTGGCGAGTCAGAATGGAAGAGCATCTGACATCCCTCCATGACAGTATGACTGAAGTGCTTGAAGATGGACCTATCGTTCCCATGATCGATAGTGTTGTAACTCAAGCTGAAGGAGGAGGAATGGTGACTGGGAAGAATATCCCTAAAGACAGAAGTCTCTTCACTCCTGAAGAGAAGAAGCTTCACAATCTAGACCGAGTCGCCAGGAATGCCATACTAACCACTTTTAGCGATTCTTATCTTGGCAGGGTTCAGGAATGCAAAACCGCTAAAGAACTCTGGGATGCTCTAGCGCTACTGAGTCGAGGGACTCAGAAGATTAAAGCGAATAAACTAGCGCCGGAACTCCAAAAGCTGGAAAGCTTGTCTCTCATACACGGTGACAAAATCGAAGATCTGAACGTCAGATTTACCAATCTGATGAACTCAATCAACGGGCGGGAAAGACATTCAAACAACCGAGAAATGAATCTAAAGATACCGAGGGCACGCTCGGACGGACACTTGGACACCTTTTGCCACTCTATTGCGACATTCGATTTAGATGTTGTCTCTCCCGACCATATCTTTTCGTAATTACGAGCGGAGGAGTTTGAGTTCGACGGACCTCAAAGAAAGCCGAGAGCCGAAGGCGACACAAAGATCGACCATGCTTTCAAAGCAACATCAAGACATCATCTCCCGTGACGAGCAAGACGACGAGTAAGACTGAGCCTTCACTCAATGATCTACAAGATGGAAGTCTCGCTCAGAAGTATGCGCTGCTCGCTATAAAGTATCAGAAGGAGAAAGAGAGGCGTAGAAGGCTGACTAAAGCGTACCGAGACACAAAAGGTAAGTCAAAATATACACCAAAACGCTCTCCTGACTCATAATCTTATGAATGCAGAAAGAAAGATGACTCAGCACCCTCAAGGGATAGTACAACCAAAGAAGAAAAAGTCATCACTTGCTACAACTGCAAAAAGCTGGGACATTATCAATATGATTGTCCTGAGCTCAGTAGTGCTGAACGCGCAGCATGTAAGGTAAGGAGAGAGAAATTCACCCAGAAAAGACAATCCTACATAGCAAGCGAAATCTCAGACGACTCAGAAGAGGTCGACTCCTTTATGGATTCATCTGACGATGAAGCAACCTTCATGACCTTAGAGCATGAAGCAGATGAATCGACTGAAATGTGCATGATGGCAGGCGAAGAGGATGAGGTAAATTCTCATGAACCGGCCAACTCCTCTTCACACCGCACACACGACATGTTTCAAGAGTGCGAGATGGGAATTTGGACACTACAACCGCATATGAAGATCTACTAGATGAACAAATTCAAATGAGTCCCGGCTCAGACAAGACTCTTCGGGGAGTTGGATACCCCGAAATTGGAGAATCGGAGACTTTCTCGGGAGAGTCGAGTTACTACCGAGGCCGAAGGACTTGTGGTGATACTCGGGGGAGGAGATAAACTCTCTCGATGGCCAAGTCTCAAGCATCAAGAAGATCGGATTTCAGTTTTGACCAATGACATGACTCGGAAAGATATCGAGCGAGTCTGCCGTCAAGCAAAACCGTCGAGGACTTCGGACCGAACATGATGCAATCAAGAAAAGTGATAATGTCCGGAGGAACCCGATGACCGAGAGGTACATGGGCGCCGAAAAGAAATTGGAGGCTATGCTAGCAAGCAACAAGCCAAAGCACCGCAAGGAAGGACTTGGATTCAGCCGGGGAGCTTCCTCGTCGCCCCGTACACTCGGAAGGACGGCTTGCCGATAGGTTTGTTCGAGGAAAGACCATCAATGCCGATATACTTGAACCCCCGCGCAAAGAACAAACAAAAGATGAAAGCACCTCATCCTACTCAGAAGCATTCGACAACAAGATCAAAGCCAAAGTACCCTAGTTCGGCCAAGGGGGAACCAAAGAAATCAAAATTGGCCGATCAGATATGGACCTCCAAAGCCGACACATCCAGGCTCGGTATGGGTCATATTATTATGAACCTATAGTCGAAGAGGATCCAAAAGTCGAAGAAACAGAAAGCCGCACGTAAGGCAAAGGTCGGCAGTCCACCGACTCGGAAGATTAGGACTCCGAACCTCGAAGCCTCGAAGTCACACGTGACCAGTCCAAGGTGGTCGGATATGTTGACTCTAGTGGAAAGAAGATGTCCGAAACCACCGGGGTTGTTAGACAAATTTGGGTTATTAAAACTAACACCTAAGGACCCAAAATCAAAAATAAAGGGTACCGAATATAATTACTGTTTTGCGGGTGCGCAGAGACCCATGGTATGTGGATAGCGGATGCTCAAGACATATGACATACCAAAGAAGTCTTCGAAGAATTATATCACCGAAGAAGGACCCTGACTGAGTTCGGAGACAATGCAAAAGGCTATACTAGAGGATATGGAACACTCAAGCATTGAACCGCCAAAGTTCCAAGAGTATCATATGTTGAAGGACTTCAACATAACCTTCTCTCTGTTAGTCAATTTTGTGATAACTCAAATAGAGTGGTATTTGACGCTGGTTTTCGTGATGTTATTGATAAATCTACAGGGGAAAACGGTGTTATCGGGTTCGCGAGAAAGAACATATATGTTCTTGGCCGACCGGAACTCAGCGAGAACCCGAAGCTTGTTGCGTTGGCGAAGAATAATAATCGAACGGGGTGGCCGTGGCATAGAAGACTCGGCCATCTCAACTTCAAGACGCTCAACAAACTAGCAAGAGACACTTTAGCAAGGGGACCGCCGAATGAAATATTCAGGCAAAGACACTCGGTGTGAAGTATGTCGAAGGGAAAGCAAACAAAGAATCAAAATCCAACGGTTCCATCTCCTTCCACCGATGGAATCCTTATTGCTCATATGGATTTGTTCGGTCCGGTCTCCCCAGTGACGATCGAGGCGGGAAATATGCATTAGTGGTCATAGATGACTACTGCGCTACACATGGGTCATATTCATTGCCAACAAGTCGACGTCAAAACAGAGTTACCAACGCTTACGAAAAGGCTCGGTGTCGAGAAGAACACCAAGATCGGAAAAATACGTTCGGGACGCAGGAACCGAGTTCCTTAATTCCATGGTAGAGGAGTTACGCGGCGAAGGAATAGACCATGAGACATCGGCTGCCCGCACACCTCAAAGCAAAATGGAGTTGCTCGAACGAAAGAACGGAACTCTCAAAGAAGCGGCTAGAACTCTACTCGCAGATTCGGGACTCCCATCCAAATTGCGGGGCGAAGCAACGGATACTGCGTGTTACACTCGGGAATAGATCTCTACTGACAAAGCAGCATAAGAGGACACTATATGAACTATGGAACGGCAGGAAGCCTTCCCTATCTTATTTCCATATCTTTGGTTGTTCATGCTTTATCCACAATAATGGGAAAGATCAGACGAAGACTTTTGACAAGGAAGTCGGATCGGGGAGTATTCTTAGGATACTCTCGGGTCGGCAAAGCTTTCAGAGTATTCAACTATCGGACTCTTTGCGTGGAGGAAAGCCCTCATGTTATTTTTAACGAGTTTGCTACTGAAGATAGGAGCAATAACTCAAATTCTGAATCTGAGGACATCAGTAGACAGCTACAGGATCTAAGCTTAAAGGACAAACCCGAAAAGATCCGGCTATGTTGGGATGATGATTCGGACGAAGAAACCGAAGACAAATCTATCGAATCTCAACCACAGAGCAAGTAGGCTGAGCATTGCTTCTCCCGAACAATATCAATCCCCGGGTAACTCGGGTCGATGAAGAAACCCAAGAGGTAACCGAGACCACTATCGAGAATAACAACTCGGGGGGAACATCTAGTAATGTTCCTAAGGCCGAATGCCCCCGAACCCGGTGACTCAATAGACCATACTCTTATCACCGAAATTCTTCAATCTCGAGAATAGTACAACCTGAAATGCCTAACTCACCTACTATCCGTGTTGAACAAATTTCGGATGAAGAGCTGAAACTTCGTAGATCGTGGCTCGATGCTCACACCTGGCGATCTAATCATTGGAGATCCCTCGGCTAATGTCAAGACAAGATCCGGATTTCGTCAAGGAGAAAGCGCATTATTTTCCTTCGCTTCTTGTCTACCGAAGAGCCTCGGACCATTGAGGATGCATTAAAGGATGCTGGACTGGATCATAGCTATGCGAGAGGAGCTGAATCGGTTACGAGAAACGAAGTGTGGGAGCTTGTAGACAGACCCGACATCAACATGTCATTGGAACCAAATGGGTCTTCAAAAACAAGCGAGATGAAAACAACGTTATAGTAAGGAACAAAGCAAGGCTCGTGGCTAAAAGGCTATTGTCAAGTGAAGGAATAGATTTCGATGAAACTTTCGCTCCCGGTTGCAAGATTGGAGGCAATTAGACTATTTCTAGCCTACGCAACACATCAAAGATTCAGAGTTTATCAAATGGATGTGAAGTCTGCGTTCCTGAATGGCGTGCTGAAAGAAGAAGTCTATGTGGAACAACCGCCCGGCTTTCAGCAGGGACATCAAGTATATAGACTCAGAAAGGCTCTGTATGGGTTAAAACAAGCACCCGGGGCTTGGTACGATACCCACTGTCCGAGTTTCTTCTTCGTAAAGGTTTTCGAAAGGCACAAGATGGCGCACTCTATTCAAAGATTCGACCGGAAGAAGACTTATTACTTGTGCGGATCTACGTGGATGACATCATATTCGGATCAAAGAATGTCATCTTGTGTCAACAATTTGAAAAGATGATGAAGGATAAGTTCGAGATGTCAATGATGGGAGAAATGAACAGATCTACTTGGTTTTCAAGTCAAGCAATCTGAAAAGGGAACGTTCATCAACCAAGGCAAATACACTCGAGACCTCATCAAAAGATTCGGCTGCACATCCGGGAAATCTATCAAGATCCCGATGAATGCGAATATGAAGATAGATCTTGATAAAGAGGGAGTATCAGTAGACCAAACCGAATATCGTGCTATAATTGGTTCTTTATTATATTTAACAGCTACTCGTCCTGACATAACTTATGCTGTAGGTGTCTGTGCTCGATTTCAGGCGAATCTGAAGCAGAGCTATATGGACTCAGCAAAGAAGATTCTCCGCTATCTACGAGGAACACCTGATATGGGTTTATGGTATCCAGCTGATGATAATATTGAACTAACTGGCTATTCTGATGCTGACTTGCAGGATGTAGAATTGACCGAAAATCAACTTCGGGAACATGTCGGTTCCTTGGCGGCAAGGCGATCTCATGGTTTTCAAAGAAACAACACTCGGTAGCTACGTCGACTACCGAAGGCGAATACATGGCTGCCGGAAGTTGTTGCGCCCAAATCCTTTTTGGGCCGAGACAAAGGCTCGAGAGACTATGACATCATTAAGAATGAAGTGCCGATCTTCTCGCGATAGTACCGGTGCCATTGCAATCACTTCGGAATCCCGTACTACACACGAGATGCAAGCACGTGGACATCGACATCACTTCATTCGTGACCATGTCGAAAAGAAGGATATCGAGGATGGAAAAGATCCATCTTCCGACAAACAACGGGCCGACATACCTGACCAAGCCTCTAGCCGAATCCGGATTCGGAGAACTTTCGGTAGAGCTAGGTCTGTTGGACCCTACCGACCCGGCCAAGAAGAAGGTTCCATGAGAGGACCATTTCGAAGGGGGGAATGTTCACTCTCGATCGAATGTATTCGCACATAGAGATTCGAAACCATCTACACGAGGTATCAGCGACTACTATGTTCAGCTGACAGGTTTGAGTATCTCTACTCAGTAGTAATTTATTTAACAGTACCTTGCATTTATGACAAAGATTCAGCATGATATTAATATCTCTTGGTTTGTCTTTATTATTAACGAATCTCATTTAATGCACGACATTCCATACATAAGCTTGCGAACTCGCGCGCATTTAATGTATGTCTTTTCACGATTACTACTTAGGCTATTTTTACAACTGGCTTTGACTTAGGCGACATATGCGATCATTACCTATAATATATCTTCTAATCTTGACCGTCCATTCTATAAAGCAGTTTAAACTCAACCTTTGATGAAATAACTGTTCATCTTCCCGTTTGATATATATATTTGATCATATCTTCTCAAACCGCCATTAGCATACTTCAAATCTTTCAAGTCCGAAAAATCCGAGATTTGCAAAAGCAATCCTTACTTACAACTTCATCTTCATATCTTATCTCGATTTTATTGGTATGCTTATTAGAAGCATTCTTGTATTTCTGTTTCTTGAGTATCAATATATATAAACCGTTGTATCTAAAAGCGATACTAATAAGATTCTTATGTAACAGTACTATGGCGAACATAATTGTAGATGCCCCTCATAACATGAAGGAAATTCTTGCAAAAGGCCGTGTCAGTGCGAACCCGGTCATGGAATTCGATGCGTGCGACCTAGACTACATGGATGAGATCTTCGCATCTCTACGGGAGTCCGGTCCGGAGAAGTTTCTATCGAGGAAGCCAACGTTCTTCCTTCCTCGACAAGTGGCTGAAATATACCTCAATTCGGACTCCATCTCCGGAGACATCATTGGGAGGTTCGAACTTACTCCATCAACAATGCTTCCCAATCGCCGAAACGTATATCTATCAAGGAAGACCGAAGAAGAGCTTTGACTTGCCATCTGAAGGAATCGGCACCGTAGGCTACAATGACGACTCGGTAGACGAGTACCTATCCATATTCTGCGGAAAGCCGGCCAACCTTGGAGCGCTTTTCCCAAGAACGCCATGCTACCACAATACGAGCCTTGGCTTACATTGTCACTCATGCCGACAAGCCAAGCGGCGCTCATTCGATCAGGTCTCCCGACCTAAGATCCAATTCATGATGGCGATATACGATGGCGCTAAGATCAAGCGGGACGATTTCTTCATCCGAGAATTCATGATCCAAGCGGCCAAGTTTGACAAGTCAACACACATCCCGGCGCGAAAGGGAAATTACCCGTATGGCCTGAAGCTCTCGGTAATGATTGAAGACCACCGTGGTTCGGATCAAGTCACCTTTGATGATAAAGAGTACTTCAATGTGAAAAAGGTGCGCTTTCATAACTCGATCTGCCGCCCTTCGGCAGATAGGGTCAGTCCCCAAGATCAACCGACTAAGCCTCAGCAGGCCGCACCTTCAAAGAAGAGAACACCTCCAAAGAAAAATATCTAAGGCAACGGCTAAGAAACCGAAGAAAGCCATCCCGGGACGTGCCTGCTTGAATCGAGGTATCTCCCGAAACTCCGGCCGAACGGGCTACTCAGGCAACCTATTCAACCTTTGCGGCTAATAGATGAGCCGAGTCTTTCGAGAAGACTCAATCGGTGGAGAAGGGAGTCTCCATTGAAGAACCAATAGAGATGGAACAAGGGGAGGCTACGAAGCTCACAAGTGAAGAAATTCAACGCCTGAAACGGCCCCTCACAGTTCCTCCACTCGGCAGATGCCACCTGCCGAACATCAGACGTCTCCAATCGACTTGGAATCTGAGACGGCGTCTGAAGAAGAAATAATCAGGATGGAAGCATCAATGATTCTATCCAGAGCATCCCGAGAAATTCTTCATCTGATTCCGGAGCTTGCTGACTACTCCGATCTGATGCTTATTGCCAAATCAGCAAGACTCCACATGTTGCTGCGACATCAGGAGTGGCCTCATCTACAACGCCTAGTTCTCCACTTTTCCGTCGGTAGCTTCATGAAGAAGAACCGAGATTGAGGGAACAAATAGGCTATTCGAGCACGAAGACCTCAGCCAATGGAAAATTTGAGGGGCTGTAATGCTGGCAATGGTACATGATCGACAACTTGCCTCAGGCCCAGCACCCTCAGATGGGTCAGACCATGATGACCCACCCAGTGATTCAGGCCCTAGAAAGCCAGATGAGGGAAATCCCCAGGACAAGGATAAACATACTGAAGAAGCTCGGCGTCCGCTCGGTATCCTTGGACCTCGCAAAGTCGACAGGCCGGTACCTCAAAGCATCCACGCGAGCCCGCTCGGCTCTTGTTGGAGTCCGCATTCGAGGTAGCGCCCAGCCCCGCATCGTCGACGTTCCAAGTATGTGGCGAGGGCTATTAAAAGCCAAGGCACTCGAACCGTGCTCTCGCCAAGGCGAGTCCACAACGTGTGGAAGAAGCTGCTGAAGCCACCGCTTACCGAGCTTCGGGGCTGAAATCCTCTATGTCCCAATCGGCCGCCCCCGATGTCTCGCTATTGTCACTCAAGCCCACGGCTCGGCAGCAGACGAAATTTGATGATCGGCTCGAGATCTTCCGGGAAGGACAAGCTAAGCTTCTTGCAGAGTTCAAGGCATCTTTGTCTACTCATTTCGAGTCCTTTCTGAACAAGCCCAAGCCACCGAGATCAGATTAGACAACATTCGGTTGGTCGTGGAAGATAAGACTCTCGACAAGCCGAAAGAGTTCAAGGAAGCGGTGACCTCTCACACCAAGGCCATACAAGGAAGATCTTGCCACCGAGAGGAACGAGCCGCATGAGGATCTAACTAAGATCAATAATCGTCTTGATGATCCGTCAACCTCTTACAAAAAGTCCGGAAAGGTCGGTACTCATCCCAACCCCGGCGCAATTGATGATGCCAAAAAGGGGGAAGGAAAAGAGAAGGAAAGAAAAGAGGAGAGTCTTGGAAAGAAGAGTACCGAGAAGGCGACCCCCACCAAAACCAAAAAATCTAAGGGTACAACAACTTAGAAGAAGACTCGACCGAAATGGGTGAGGCCCAAGGTGTCCCAGTGCGAGCACATGAGACCGGCCCCAGTGGCTCGGGAACCCAAGCTGCTCATGCGACTCGGACTCCCACCGATATCATTAAGGAAGTCGCAGAGTATGCGAGAGGAGGCTGCGAAGATTCGGATGAAGAGGAAACACCTCTCCCTCCACCTGTTCGAGCAAAAGATACCGAAACTCCCAGACCCCTCCAAAGCAAAGAAAACGAAATGATACATCTCAGGTGAAGAGGAGGCTCGGTTACGTGCCGATGAAAAGGCGGCAAGGGAGATTCTTGAAGCGAAGCGCAAACAAGCCTAAGCCTAAACTTGTGAAAAGAAAATCTAAAGCTCCAAGCGGAGGAGGAAGAAAGCCTGCCAAGGCTACCTCCAAGGAAGCTCGGGATCGAAGACGATGATGACGAGGGGAAAAGGAGAAGGAGCGTAAGGCAGAGTACGAGAAGCGGGGGTACATCGAAAGAAAAATCAAGTACCCCCCGACTCGGAAGATGCCTCCCGAAACCTAAAGAGCTAGATGATGAGGCCGAAGCCATATTCGCCCGGATGGACGGATACTTATATAGAGGCGAAGAGGCGAGACAGATCGAGGCTACGAGAAATAGAATCCACTTGCGATCGGAAGCTCGAGGAAGCGTGCGAGGAAGAAGCCAGCACGAGCTCCTGCTAAAGGCCGACATTCCCTATCGTTACGGGAAGTTCGGAAAGAAGGCCACCGATCCGAAATCTCACGAGATGGCGAGAACAGACGAGTGGATGCCGGCTCAATTCACTCGGAGATGGGAAAATTCGAAGATTGAGTTCATCAAACGCTATTATTTCTGGAGATTCTGGCCTAACAAGTCTAGAGCTGAAGCTTATGCTGAATGGATGATGCTTACGAAGCGGATCTCTACATCCACTTGTATAATGCCATTTCGTAAGGGAAAGAGATTCGATTCCCGGACCCGGAATCATTCCACCTCCAAGAAGAATGGATGACTCAATTCATGTTGCGACTATTGAAGCTGAAGTGAAGGACGGCTGGCGATCAAAGATTCTTACAAAATGATAACCCGGTGACTTCGCGGGAATACTTGAAGCGAGAAAGACAACGTACCGAATGTATGGTGTGCACCTTCCGAGACACAATCGCAAGGATTCATGGACCGGATTCGTAGTTTAAGCGCCCATAGTCTTAGTATTCTCTCTTCATAGTCTAGCAAGATTTGTAATGTACTAAAATGAATCACTCTTATATATACAAATCTTCTTTTGGCTCGACAACAACTTGTTGTCTAAATAGCCGTGTTTGTCTTATGCTTTAACACTCGGAATCACTAAAGTGATTACCGACACACACTCACTTTCTTTATCACTTGTCGGTTTATTCTTGTGTTAGATTCCGCTAGTATTGCTTCTATGTAATGGGGGAAATTATTTTTGCCCTGTTTTTGATAGTATAGAAACTGATGGAACATCTCCTCGATCTTACTTGTAAAATTGTAAGGAGATTTGTTTTACGTCGTTTAGTGTTAGCATAGATGATAGGTTTTGGCATCATCAAATAGGGGAAATTGTTGGGTGATGATTCTATCCTCAGCCTTTGTTTCACTCGGTGGGAAATGATTCTATCTTCTATCTTGAACTAAGCTCGTGAGCCAATGTACTCGAACCGTTGAGAAGATTTGAAGATCCCAAAAACCCTATCGATTGGTGAACCATTCCGTTGTATATGTTGTTTGTCTCGAGGTTTCGGACTCGGTAGACACTCGCTTCGGTCAAGGCGCTCGGTAGCTTATTTGCCTCAGGCACCGGTGTAGAAGACTCGGTGATCTTGGACTCGGCGAGAGCAAGTATCGAGAGAGTCGATCGAACCGAACTCCGGCGGGAGTAGTTCACCTTGGACTCGGAGCTGATCTTGGTAGACTTATCTCATTGTCTATCTACGAATACAAGGTCGGACTCAGCATCGGCAAATAGTCTTCGGGGCGTCGGAATCTTTTGAAAGACAATCGGCATTGTCATATACGAGGATGAGAGAAGTCGGCTTCGACTTGTCTCGAAGTCTGTCTTTGTCTCAACCGCTCTATCCGCCTAGACAAATGACAAACATACACGTGTCATCCTACCTACTAAAGGCGCAAGTCAACACTTTCCGAAAAAAGGAGGAAAAGCGGCACGTTACCTACGCAAAAAGAGCCGTTTGCTACCAAAAAGAGAGAGAGAGAAGAAGATCGTCTCCAACGGATCTCTCTCAATCTCTTCTCTATAAATAGAGGGATCATTCAAGATTTGAAGAACACAAGACACAAAAAAGAGAGTTCACGAGCTAACGAAGAAACGAACACACACACGAACTTTCAAACGAGCGAATTCCAAAAGCCTAAGTCTTCCGCAAGAATCGAAAGAGTTATATCCGGCGAAAGACTACCTTTAAGCTCATAAGGGAACCAAGCAGAACCGTCAACAAAGCATCTAGTATCCAAGCGACGTGACACGAACTTATAGCTAAACCTCAGCTGTTCGTCGCTCTAGAAGCTACATTCTTGTTCCCATCCCTCTAACCCTAAGCTCAACCGATATATCCATAGCTTAGACGAAGGAGTTCACTTTTGAACCCAATCCTTATTGTATAAGGACTCCTTCACTGTTGGAGAAGTTTGTCAAACACTTTAAGTTTGATAGAAGTGTAAACTGGGACTTGCTCAGTATAATCCCCAAGCCACGGCTTTGTCCTGTGCACAAGCTGACTGAGACTAACTGAGTATAATAAATAGCTTCCTTATCTATCGGGACAGTGGACGTAGGATTGTTGATATCCGAACCACTTTAAAAATCTCTGTGTCGTTTACTTACTATTACATTGATTTTACTGTGCATACTGAACATCTTATTTAAAATCAATTAACTATCACAGTATACTGAACTTCTTATCTACTGAACTGAGACTTAAAACGTTTTCTCATAAAAACTGATTTGGGCCTACACTATTCCGCGCACTAAACTCTTGCTGATCGATACTGAATTCTGACCTAGTCAGTTAGCGAGATCTCGGCGAGTCGGACTTTTAGCCTTTAACACGATTCGAACGGTTGTGCAGTACCTGAATCATTTCAGTACGGCATCTTCCTGAATACGACTATTCGTGTTCGAAGTTGAGAAATTTGGATTCAGGTGTATTCACCCCCCCTCTACACCTGAACTCACTCTCGGGACCAACACTAATGATCCAGAAGATATGCCACAGATTCAGAAGCTGAGACGAGACACTTTCAAGATGTATGGACTTCCTCTGCCCGAAGATAAATCGAATGATTTTAAGGCAAGGATTCAACGCTTCAAATCTATTAGGAAGTAGTCCTTATAGGTTTTTCTGTAGTTCCTAGTGTAGCAAGTGATGTAAATGTATTGAAATTCTCATATATATATATATCAATACATCAACTATTACTTGGCCTGACAATTTCTTATTGTCTACATGGCCTGCTTCGTTTTACTTTAACAATCAGAACCACCTAAGTGATTACTGACTCACACACTACCTGATTATCTGTGTATTTAGTATTCTGCTTAGCTTAGAAGACTTGAAGATACTTTCCAATGTTTTCCATTGTAATACTTGTAAGGAGTCTGTATCTGACAGTTCTTTAGATAGTGTTAGATAGTTGACAGTGATAGGTTTTGGCATCATCAAATAGGGGAAATGTTGGGAGATGATTCAACTATAGATCAGTTGCTTAGTGATTAGTGATTTGGCTGATCCCAAAACTCTATGGTGATAGGTGAACCATTTCTTTGTATTTGTAATGCCTTTGTCTTTGAGTTCTTCAGAACTCAGTAGACTCGCCTTCAGCATGGTTCCGGCTCAGTAGTTCCATCTTTTGTTCTTCAGTAGACTATCCGCCGCAGCGCCATGGAGTGAAGATTCAGTAGTGCTGGACTCAGCAGAAGCAACATACTGAAATGTGTTCAGGAGTCAGTAGAACTGGACTCAGCAGGAGCAGTTTACTGAACTCAGAGTCTTGACCTTCAGCAGAGTTGAACTCATTAGGAGTATACTACTGAACCTTGGGTCAGACTCAGAAACGGTCGGTCAGTTACTTTAACTGACAGTGGACTTCACGAGAATAAATCAGTAGAGTTGTCCGAGGTAGTATATCAGAGAAGTCAGCTGTAGTAAACCTTGAAGTCTGAATATGTCTTAACTACTTTCTGTACCTCGACCAATGATAAGCAACCAACTGGAAAAGTATCTGATAAAAGCTGCTAGTCAACCACTTTCCGGAAAAGTTAGTGGACTCTGCGGAAATTCAAAAAGAGCCATTAGCTACCCATAGAGTGACACGTGTACAGTTCATTTCCAACGGATCTATCCATAGCTCACATCTATAAATAGAGGGAAGATCAAATTGAAGAACACAAGAGAGCAACAAGCAAAAACAAGAACACAAGCTATACGCGACGAACTTCAGAGCTTAGTCTAAACGTGAAAAGCATTCAACTTGATCTAAGGTAACACAAGCTTACATAGAACTCAAGCCTCTAGCATCCAAGTGAAGAACACAAACCCCGGAGAGATTATTCCTCACTTGTTCTTCGCTCACAGAAGCCATTATTGTTCCCTTCCCTCTAACATAAGCTCAACTGTAATATCTCCAGCTTAGGCCAGAAGGAGTTCAATTTTTGAAGCTTGTTCTTAATGTTAAGAACTCCTTCATCATAGGAGATACATTCAAACATATATTGTTTAACTGTAAACTGAGATTTTCTCAGTATAATCACATGCATGTGTTTGTCCAGTGCACAAACCGACTGAGACTAACTCAGTATAATAAAATAGCCTCTTGCCTTGTTCTGGACAGTAGAGGTAGGATCTTGCATATCCGAACCACTTTAAAAGTCGGTGTGTTTAAAACTGTTGTATTGATTTAACAGTTCATACTGAAAAACCATTTACAAAATCATTAAACTGAGTTTCAATAACAAACTTAACTGACTGCACTATTATACTGAAACAGATTTTATAAAAAAAGTTTTCAAACCAAACTAAATTGGGCCTACACTTTCTGCACACTACTGAACATTGCTGAACGCGTCTGAATTCTGACATCAGTTAGCTAGCAGAGCTCAGCATCCTCGGTCACTCTGTCCACGCGATCTAGAACAGCTTGTCTGGTCTACTGAATTCATTCAGTAGGCAATCTCTATTAATCGGACAGTTCGCGTTCTAGTTTGAGAAAAAAAAATTCAAGTCTATTCATCCTCCTCTACACCTAAACGTTTGACTCGGGACCAACATTACATTTGCAGTTGGGGTTTGTGCACACTATATCACAAACTGAGTCATGTGGAAGCTTCCAAAAGGATTATTCGTTACATCAAAGAAACCGTCAATATGGGCTTGTGGTATCCATCTGATGATAATTTGGAACTAACTAGATATTTTGATGTTGATCTTGCAGGTTGCAAAATTATCGAAAATCTACATCCGGAACATGTCAATTTCTAGGAAATAAGTTGATTCGTGGTTATCAAAAAAGCTGAATGCAGTCCCCACATCAACCACTGAAGCTGAATACATGGACACAAGAAGCTGTAGTGCTCAGATTCTATGGTTAAAGCAACAATTTAGAGCTTATCAAATTCATACGGGTGACGTTCCTACTTTTTGTGGTAGTTCAAGTGCTATTTCAGTTACGTTAAATCTTGTACATCATAGGAGAATAAAGCAAGTGGACATACATCATCACTTTATACAAGACCATGCTGAAAATGGAGATATTTGAAGAAAATCGAGACTGAACGTCAACGAGCTGATATACTTTCCAAGGCTCTACCAGAGTCAAGGTTCCTCATGCTATCAATGGATCTAGGTCTATTGGATACAGGTGAACATTCTATCAAACATTAATTAAGGGGGAACATAGCCAGACTCAAAATAGCCCCCCCCCCCCCCCCCCCCCCCCCCCCCCTCGAGATATACCAAAGAATTTGATATTTCGAAAGACTCAACTAAAAAACAATTCATCACAAAAGAGGCTATATCATAAGTGGCCCAACACTGTACACAAGATACGTCCACCAGAGGTTTTATATAGGAAAAACGAATTTAAGCGGAAGCAATATGTATATATAGAAAAAAGCATCGCCTCAGCTCCACTTGTCACCACATGCATCTCAACACTTGGAAAGCATTTGGGCTGAGCACTAGTGTATACAGTGGGTAAGACAGTTGATAATAGCCTTTGAAAGACCTTTGCAAATGAAATGTTCATGTATAAGGTATATGATAGATAGTTTTTGTTGAGAAATAAAAATATAAGTTTTGAATGATCTCAAACCCCTATTGATAGATGAATCGGTTTGATGTATTCTTATTAGTGTTTGTCCAGCCTGAGTTTGTATAGTCAGGATGATAGCTTCTTAGAGTAGGTTAGTTCAGGTTATGAATGTTCGGCTAGTGGAATTTGTTATGTCCAACTGTGACAAGCTGACTACTCCAGGCTGAACTGATCGGATCAGATCCTCCTTAGTCTGAACTGAAGGATTTGAATATCATGACAAGTACGAGGTATGAGGCATGAACTTCGAAGAAGATGGTCAACAGAGAAAAAGATAAGTACCAGATCAACATTAATAAATATCAGACGCCATGTCAGCCATAGTCAAGGGGGACAACATAGTACCTCAATACTCTATCTGCAGAAGCAAGCGAAGCACGACATGTGTCCATGCATTCGATGCAGAAGACCATTGTCAACACAGAGCCAATAGGAAGCCGATCTGTTGGGAGATGATTCAGTAGCATAGTGCTAATAGATTTGAATGATCCCAAACCCTAATTTGATTAGTGAACCATTGAGTTGTAATTGTATTACCTCTGTCTCTGAGAGTTTCAGACTCAGTAGACATTCTTTCAGCATGGTTCAAGCGCTCAGTTCTGTCTGCTGACTCTTCAGTAGATTATCAGCCTCAATACCATGGGAGTGAAGACTCAATAGTGCTGGACTCAGTAGGAGCAGCATACTGAAAGGAGTCAGTGGAACTGGACTCAGCAGGAGCAGTTCACTGAACTCAGAGTTGACCTTCAGTAGAGTTGGACTCAGCAGGAGTATACTATTGAACCAAGGTCAGACTCAATAACGGCCAGATAGTCTCCTTGACTGTTAGTGATCTTACTTGTTCAATCAGTAGAGTCATACGAGGTTCAGAGAAGTCAGCTTTAGATTTGCCTTGAAGTCTGTTTGTCTCAACTACTTTCTAAGCCTCAGCCAATGACAAGCAGCCACCTATCTACTTTGTGATTAAAGCTGCAAGTCAACATATTTCCTGAAATGGAGGGAAAAGACTCTGCCATGTTCCTTTGAAAGAGCCGTTAGCAACCCAAAAGAGAGTGACACATGGATCATCGTCTCCAACGGATCTTTCCATGACACATCTCTATAAATAGAGGGAAGAATTCAAATCGAAGCTTACCTAGACACATACGAAGAACATACAAGCGATTACGAGCAAAAACCAACCGACTTAAGCTTTCCGCAAGAACGTCAGAGAAAACCTTCAAGCGAAAGGCAACATTCTTGCTCAAAGGGAACCAAGCTGAATTAGATTCAAAGCCTCTAGTATCCAAGCGATTAAACACGAACCCAGAGATTATTCCTCATTGTTCATCCCTCTAGAAGCCACTTCCTTGTTCCCTTCCCTCTAACCTAAGCTCAGTTGACTATATCCATAGCTTAGATCGAAGGAGTTCATTTCTGAACTGTTCTTTATTGTAAAGAACTCCTTCATAGTTGAAGAGTTTGTCAAACGCTTTAGTTTGATACATGTAAACTGAGACTTACTCAGTATAATCTTCAAGACCAGTGTTTGTCCAGTGCACAAACCGACTGAGACTAACTCAGTATAATAAAATAGCCTCCTGATCTTTTCGGGATAGTGGACGTAGGATTGTTTGATATCCGAACCACTTTAAAAATCGTTGTGTTCTGTGTGCTCTGTTTTACTATTGCATTGATTTCTGTTCATACTGAAAATATCTTTCAAAATATTTCAATTGTGTTTCAGCAATGCTTAAAGGATTGCATTAATATACTGAAACAGTTTTAATAAAACATTTTCTAACTCATCTGAATTAGGCTACACATTTCCGCACTCTACTGATCTTTTATTGAACAATACTGAATTCCGACTTCAGTCAGCTAGCAGGCCTCAGTATAATCAGTCACTCTACCACGAGATTCAGAACAACTTGTTTGGTCTGCTGAACTTGTTCAGCAAGGCACTCTCCTGAAAATGACTGTTTGCGTTTTAAGTTGAGAAAGTTTTCAGGTGTATTCACCCCCCTACACCTGAACGTTTATCTCGGGACCAACAATTGGTATCGGAAGCGGGGAGTTCTCTAAGACTCTTGTTTTCTTAAAGCGGGTCCACATGAACGGATCCCCGAAAGCGTTTTCACCGCATATCATTCTTCATTCATATCACAATTTACAATGTCTGATATGTCAGGAATCAGGATGGTACCCATGTTCTCAGTAGAGAACTACGAGGTATAGCGAGTCAGAATGGAAGCTCATCTGACTTCCCTCCACGACAGTATGACAAAGGTCTTGGAAGACGGACCTATCGTTCCTATGATTGATAGCGTCGAAGTCCGAGATCCGGCCCAAGGAGGCGGCATGGTGGCCAGAGAACAAGATCCCCAAAGACGAGATAGCTTTTCACCCACGAAGAGAAGAAGCTTCACAATCTAGAGCGGGTTGCCGAAACGCCATCTTGACAACCACGAGTGATTCCTATCTAGGAAGAGTTCGGGGCCGCAAGTCCGCGAAGGAACTACGGGATGCTACGGCTCTGCTGAGTAGGGGGACTCATAAGATCAAGGCGAACAAACTTGCGCTGGAACTTCAGAAGCTGAAGAGACTGTCTCTCATGGCTGGCGACACTATTGAAGATCTCAACGTCAGATTTACGGATCTGATGAACACTATTAACGGGCTGGGAAAAACGTTCTCCAACCGAGAAATGAATCTCAAAATCTTAAGAGCACTACCGGATGGACATTGGACTCCATTCGCTACATTGCTTAGACATTCTGAACTTGATATTGTTTCTCCTGATCATATCTTTTCAGAATTAAAAGCTGAGGAGTTTGAGTTTGGCCTACCCCAAAGGAAGCGATGGGCGAAGGCGACACCCCGGATCGACCATGCTTTCAAAGCATCAGTCAGCACAGCAGCTCCCGCATCTAGCAAGGCTGAGCCTTCAATCAGTGATCTACAAGAAGGAAACCTCGCAAAGAAGTATACACTGCTTGCCGTGAAGTATGAGAAGGAGAAGGAGAGGCGCAGAAAGCTCGCGAGAGTCGTCAGAGACTCAAAGGGTAAGTCTGAGTATACACCCAAAAGCACTCCTGAATCGCACACTTCTGATTCCAGGAAACAGGAGGATTTAGCTCAGTCGAAAGACAGTGAGAGCAAAGATAGCAAAATCACCTCCTGCTACAACTGCAAGAAGCTAGGACATTACCAATACGACTGTCCTGAGCTCAGTACATCTGAGAGAGCAGCACGAAAAGCTCGAAGGGAGAAGTTCATCAAGAAGCATCAAGCATATATTGCCACTGAACTCTCAGACGACTCAGATGAAGTCGACTCCATCATGGATTCATCAGACGATGAAGCGACATTCATGGTCGTAGAGCTTGAAGAAGATGCTGAAAAGTGTCTTATGGCAGGAGAAGAGGATGAGGTAAACTCTCACACTCCATTTAACTCCTCTTCACCCTGTGCACACGACACCATTTCAAGTCCAGAAGAGAATTTGGACATCTCGATCGCATACGAAGAATTATTAGATGAGCAGATTCAGATGAGCCTGCAGCTCAGTAAGACTCTTCAGGAATTGGATACCCTGAAAGTGGAGAATCAGAGATTTTCTCAGGAGAGTCAGGTTGCTACTGAGTCAGAAGGACTTGCGTTGAGACTCAGGGGGGAGGTTAACTCTCTGTTGGCCAAGTATCAACATCAAGGAGATCAAATCTCAGTACTGACCAATGACTTAACTCAGAAGGATACTAAACTGAGTCTACTGAAGCAAAAGTTCTCAGAACATGGGACCGAGAATGAAATGCTTAAGAAGAGTGATGATGTCCGGAGGAATCTGATGATAGAGTGATACATGGACGCTGAGAAAAAGCTTGAGGCGATGCTAGCCAACAACAAGCCAAAACATTGCAAGGAGGGACTCGGGTTCAGTCATGGAGCCTCCTCATCTTCCCCCGTACGCTCAGAGAACCGGCTAACTGATATGTTTCTTCAACGGGAGGCTATCAATGCTGAGATACTGAACCCCCTAGGAAAGAACAAACAAAAGATGAAGGCACCTCATTCTAGCTATCAACATTCTAACAAGAAGATTAGCTCAAAATCACCCCAGTTCAGTCAAGGGGGAACCAACAGAGTTAAGTGGGCTGATCAGTATGAACCTCCGCAGCTGACACATGCAGCTCAGTATGGGTCATATTATTATGATCCTATAGTCAGGAGAGGATCCAAAAGTTAAAAGAAGAAGAAGAAACCCGATCAGAAGGCTAAGGTCAGCAGTCCACCAACTCAGAAGATAAGACTCCTGAACCAATCAGAAGTCAGCATCGAACAATCCAGTGGTCAAGTATGTTGATCAAAGTGGGAAGAAATTGTCTGAGACCACCAAAGTCGTTAGACGATTTAGGGTTTCCAAAGCTAACTTCTAAGGATCCAAAATCAAAAATAAAGGGTACCTGAATATAATTCTATTTTGCAGGTGCACAAGGACCCTTGGTATGTGGACAATGGATGCTCAAGATATATGACGTAACAGAGGTACCTACAGAAGAATTATACTGCTGAAGAAGGACCTAGAATCGAGTTCGGAGATAATGTAAAAGGTTATACCAGAGGCTACGGAACACTCAGCATTGGAAGCACTAGAGTTCCAAGAGTATCATATGTTGAAGGACTTCAACATAATCTTCTCTCTCTGTTAGTCAATTTTGTGATAACTCGAATAGACTGATTTTTTACGCTGGTTTCTTTGATGTCATTAATAAATCTACAGGGAAAATAGTGTTATCAGGTTCCCGCAAAAAGAATATCTATGTAGCTGACTGGAACTCAACTGAAGCAGGCTTGCTGGCGAAGAACGAAAATCGAATGGGGTGGCTCTGGCACAGAATACTCAGCCATCTCAACTTCAGGACGCTCAACAAGCTAGCAAGAAACGCTTTAGCAAGAGGACTGCCGAATGAAGTATTCAGCAAAGACACTCAGTGTGAAGCATGTCTGAAGGGAAAGCAAATGAAGAAGCAAAATCTGCATGTTCCATCGCCTTTCACTGATGGAATCCTTCAGCTGCTACATATGGATTTGTTCGGTCCAGTCTCTCCTGTGACGATCAGAGGTAAGAAGTATGCTTTAGTGGTGATTGATGACTACTCGCGCTACACATGGGTCATATTTATTTCCAACAAATCTGACGTCAAAACAGAGTTGCCTGCGCTTATGAAAAGGCTCAATGTCGAGAAGAACACCGAAATCAGAAAGATACGTTCAAATAGAGGAACTGAGTTCCTGAATTCGATGGTGGAAGAGTTCTGCAAAGCTGAAGGCATAGAGTATGAGAGGTCTGCCGCGCGCACGCCTCAACAAAATGAAATTGCTGAGAGGAAGAAAAGAACACTTAAAGAAGCAGCAAGAACCCTGTTCGCAGACTTAGGACTACCATCTAAATTCTGGGCAGAAGCAACTGACACTGCATGTTACACTCAGAATAGATCTCTATTGACAAAGCAGCATCAGAAGACACCATATGACTTATGGAACGACATGAAGCCTTTCTTATCTTATTTCCATATTTTTAGGTGTTCGTGATTTATCCACAATAATGGAAAGGATCAGTTAAAGACTTTTGATAGCAAGTCAGACCAGGGAGTCTTCTTAGGATACTCTCGGGTCAGCAAAGCCTTCAGAGTTTTTAACTACTGGACCCTTTGCATGGAGGAAAGCCCTCATGTTGTTTTTAATGAGTTTGCTACTGAAGACAGGAGTAGAAACTCAAAATCAGAAACTGAGGACATCAGTAAGCAGCTACAGGATCTGAGCTTGAAAGACAATGTTGAAAAGGTCCAACTGTGTTGGGATGATGATTCAGAAGAGGAAATTGAAGATAAAACTACTGAATCTTAGCCAACAGTAGACGTAGCAGAACAACAAATTGACTCTACTGAACAGAGTCATTCCCAGGTAACTCAGGTCGATGAAGAAACCCAAGTGGTAACTGAGACCTCTACTGAGGATAATAATTCAGGGGGAACAAATTATGTTCCTGAGCTGAATGCCCCTGAACCAGGTGACTCAGTAGACCCGACTCTAGTAACTGAATTACTTCAATCTCAGAATAGTACAACTGAAATGCCTAATTCACCTACTATCTGTGTTGAACAAATTTCAGATGAGAGTTAAAACATCGTCGATCGTGGCTGGACGCTCACACATCTGATTTAATTATTGGAGATCCTTCAGCTAGTGCAAAGACAAGATCCGGTTACGCCGGCGAAAGCGCACTATATTCCTGCTTCTTGTCTACTGAAGGACCTCAGTCAGTTGAGGACGCACTTAAGGATGCTGATTGGATCATCGCCATGCAGGAGGAGCTGAATCAGTTCGCGAGAAACGAAGTATGGGAGCTTATTGATAGACCCCGACATCAACATGTGATCGGAATTAAATGGATCTTCGAGATCAAGCGAGATGAAAACAACGTCATAGTAAGGAACAAAGCGAGACTCGTGGAAAAAGGCTACTGTCAAGCCGAAGGGATAGATTTCGACGAAACTTTCACTCCAGTTGCAAGATTAGAGGCAATCAGACTATTCCTAGCCTATGCAACACATCAGCGCTTTAGAGTATATCAAATGGATGTGAAGTCTGCATTCCTGAACGGCGTGCTGAAAGAAGAAGTCTATCTAGAACAGCCTCCCAGCTTTCAGCAAGGACATCAAGTTTATAGACTCAGAAAGGCTATGTACGGCTTAAAACAAGCACCCAGGGCTTGGTACGATACCCTGTCTGAGTTTCTTCTTCAGAAAGGTTTTCAGAAGGAGTACGATGGGCCGCACATTATTCGGCATTCGACTGGACGACGATATATTACTTGTGCAGATCTACGTAGATGACATTATATTCGGATCTAAGAATGTCACTATGTGTCAACAATTTGAGAAGATGATGAAGGATAAATTCGAGATGTTCAATGATGTGAGAGGTGAATTATTTCCTCGGGTTTTAGGTCAAACAATCAGAGAAGGGAACGTTCATCAATCAAGGCCAATACACTCGAGACCTCATCAAGAAAGTTGTACATCCGACAAACCAATCAAGATCCCGATGAACACGAATATGAAAATCAATCTTGATAAAGAGGGAGTATTAGTGGACCATAATAAATTTCGCGCTATAATTTTTTCCTTATTATATCTAACTGCTACTAGACCTGACATAACTTATGTTGTAGGTGTCTGCACTCGATTTTAGGCGAATCCTAAGCAGAGCCATATGGACTTAACAAAGAAGATTCTCTGCTATCTCAGAGGAACACCTGATAAGGGTCTATGGTATCCAGCAGATGATAATATTGAACTAACTGGTTGTAGGATTGACCGAAATTCAACTTGAGGAACTTGTCAGTTCCTTGGTAGTAAGCTGATCTCATGGTTTTCAAAGAAACAACATTCAGTAGCAACGTCAACTACTGAAGCTGAATACATGGCTGCCGGAAGTTGCTGCGCCCAAATCCTTTGGCTGAGACAGCAGCTACGCGACTATGACGTCATTCAGAATGAAGTGCCGATCTTCTGCGGTAGTTCTAGTGCAATTGCAATCACTCAGAATCCAGTACTACATACTAGATACAAGCACGTGGACATTACACACCACTTCATACGTGACTATGTCGAAAAGAAGGATATCAGAATGGAGAAGATCCATACTGACCATCAAGGGGCCGATATTCTGACCAAGCCTCTAGCTGAAGCAAGGTTCAGAGAACTTTCAGTAGAGCTAGGTCTGCTGGACCCTACTGACTCTAGTCAGTAAGAGAATTCAGGAGAGGAGCATTCAGCAAGGGAGAATGTTCACTCTCAGTACTGGACTTATTCAGTACATGGAGATTCAGCAACCATCTACACGAGGTATCAACTGACTACGATGTTCAGCTGAAAGGTTTGCGTATCTCTTCTCAGTAACCAACATAATATTTAATGCATTAATGATTTTGATTCAACATCGTATTCAATGCCTTAAGAGAATGCAATTTAATATAACGGTTTTCATTAAATGCACGACATTCTATGCTAAGATTGCTGAACTCTGCCGCGCATTAAATGCTTGTCTTATCAAGTTACTTCTTTGGCTATTTACAAGTGTAAGTTGACTTAGGCAGCTAGTTTGATCACTACCTATTTTATAACATTGAATCCTGACCGGTTATCTCATAAAGCAAATTTAAACTGAACCGTCGATATTTAACTGTTCATCTTCTTGATCATATATATTACGTTTAAAGCCTGAAAAATTGCCATTTTCACTCTCTGCAACTAAACCCAATGTTTTCTGAGAACTCAATCCATTATTTGCAAACTGCTTTTGAAAATCTCTTAGAAATTATTACGGTAAAATTACATGCATATTCAGTATCCCATGTTTACTTATAATATTTTTTCGATACTGATATCAAGTTTTGCAGATTATAGACATGGCATCGAAGAATGTTGTTGTTGCTACCCCGGCCAACATTGTAGAGATCCTCAAGAACGATAGAGTTTGGTGCGAGCCGATCATGGAGTTCGACACCTGCGAACTTCGATATCATGACGAGATGTGTTCGAGGCGGCGAGGGCATCGGGCCTCGAGGGTTTCTTGTCGAGGAAGCCGTCTTTTTTTTTTCTTCCGCATCGGGTTCGAGGTGCGAGGGCGCTTAGAGCTGTACTTGAACTCCGAGCTCGGTAAGACGGAGATATTATGGGGGCGCTTCATCATTCACCATGTCATAGACCTCACCCGTGCGACTACGAAATTAAACAGATGTCTATAAAGCAAGCTCTTCAGAGGAGCTTTAAGTTTCCAAGCACAGGGATCAGTGTCACTGGATATAAGGACGACCTGATATATGAATACTTGGAGATTTTATGCGGCGAGCCACAACGTTCAAGCGGCCTTCCCGAAAAACTCCATCTTCTTGCATGTCTGAGCAACGGCATACATAGTCACTCAAATTCTAACTAGCCGGTGGCTCTTTTGACCAATTGTCCGGAGGCCAGAAGCTCCGAGTTGATGATGGCAATCTATGATAGAGCTCGGAGTCGGTTGGACGGAATTCTTCTTGAAAGAATTTTAGACTCAGGCTGCTAACTTCGATAAGATCACGAACAACCTAACTGTCAAGGGAAAGCTTCTCTACGGGATGAAGCTGACAGTAATGATCGAGGAGTTCTGTGGTGCTGATCACATCACTTACGTAGATAAGGGGTACTCTAACCCAAAGAAGATAAGATTTCATAGCAAGACAACCGCCCTATAGCAGATTGGGGCAGGGCCTGCTGAGCCTAAGAAAGGGTCGAAGAAGTCCACTCCGACCAAGAAGAGAGCACAACCAAAAGCTGCTCAGAAGACTCCGTCTAAGAAGCAGAAGACAACTTCAAAACTAGTTATTACTCCTCCCTTCCGAATGCGAGATAAATCAGAGTCTTATGAGAAAACTGTCTCAGTGGAGAAGACATTCTCTACTGAAAGGGAAGTGACAATGGAACAGGGGCCGGATGCTGAGCCAACTACTCCAATCTCTCAGACCCCACTGGACATTCCACCCCTCAGCAGCATCCCTTCTGCTGAGAAGGCCACGTCTCCAATTGAATTGGATGACTCGGAGACAGGCACAAAAGTCGAGACCATCGGATTAGAGGCTGAAGCTCTTCGGAATAGAGCCTCCCGAGAAGTCTTAGAGGCCATACCGGAGATATCAAGTCACTCTGACTTGGTTTCTCTCGCAAGGCAGGCCAAGCTTCACATGCTTATTAGGTTCCAGGAATGGTCTTCGCTGAACAAGCTTATTCTACACCATACCTGTGATTAGCTGGATGAAGAGAAGCTGATACTCCGCGATCAGATAGGCTATTCCGAGCCTGCGGACATCAGTTCCCTGGAAGATTTAAGGGCGGCTATGCAGGCTATCCTGAACAACCGTAATCCTACAGCAGCCACACCTTCTGATGGGTCGATCACGATGATCGGGACCCGCCCGATATACTGAGCCCTAAGAAGCCTGTTGAAGGAACTCAACTGGAGGTGGGTGCCCAACCCTTAAATGCTGAAATCCCTCTCACCATCCTCCCTCCAGTAAAGTCGGCGGCTGGAACCTCTCAGGCTGCGGACCCAGAACAGGTGTTGTTGGGGTCTGCTTTCGAGGTTGCACCTCAGCCCGAAGAGCCGACAGTCCAAGACTATTGCCAAAGCCTTAAAAAGTCAAGGAGCTCAGAATCGACTTTTGGTCAAGGCTGTCCATAAGATATGGAAGAAGTCTACTCTTGCTCAGAGTGAGGAGACAAAGGAGCTGAGGTCCTCCATTCAAAAACTCAGCAGCTCCTGACTTCTCAGCTATACTCACCAATGCATTATCCACTCAGAGAGCAGAGTTCGAGAAGCAACAAGCATCGGTGGAAGCTGCCCAGAAGCAACTATTGGAAGATTTTAAGGCAGTTCACTCAGCACACACTGAATCTTTTTCTTCACTGAATCAAGCTTCCGAGCTCAGAAGTCAATCCATCCTGAAGACTCTTGAAGAGAAAATTGATGCTAAATTGCAGAGCATTCTGACACTGGTGGATTTCTCACATAAGAAGTACAGTGATGATCTAATCACAGAGAGGAACGACTTCCACCAACGTCTTGAGATAATGCAGACAACCTTGGACAAGCTGGCTACTGCATTCGAAGGTCTGAACAAGAAAGTTTAGGTCCCTACCCCTGGCTCAGATGATGATGCCAAAAAGGGGGAAAGGACACCGAGGACACCAAGGGGGACAAGGTCAGCACGTGGAGCAGCTGGACGACAATCAGCTCCCACTGACCCCCAAGGGACTCCAGGTAAAGCCCGGGGGTGTCTCGGCGGCGGGCGATGTAGGGCAGCTTGGAGCCGACCCAGCGGCTCGGGACAAAGGACTTAGCACCCCAAATTCCCATTGAAAATATTCGGGAGGTTGCTTGACTTCATTGAGGATGATTCAGATGAGGAGGAGACTCCTCTACCTCCTCCAATAGCGGGAAAGGGGAAGAAAATGCTAAAACTCCCAACCCTACCACAGAAAGGAGCCAAAAGATATATAAGCCACGAGGAGTAAGCTCGAGATTGAGGCAGACGAAAGGCGCTGGGAGATTCTTTGAAGCAGAAGGCGCCAATAAACTAAAAGAAAGCTCCAGTAAAGGGTAAAACAAAGGTCTCAGGGGGGAATAAGACTGGAACTAGGCCTCCCCCAAGAAAACTGAGAATCGGCGATGAGGCCGACAATGAGAAGGAAGCTAAACAGCAACAGCAGTAGGAAAAGTCCTAGTCTGGACATCAGGGTGATACTTTAGGTTCCAAATCCAAATCACAATCACCTGCTGAGTCAGAAGAAATACATGTTTCCGTCCTACGTCCCTTCAAAGGAACAAAAAATGGAGATGAAAGAGATTTGGGACACGATGGAAAGAGCCTTGGACAGAACAACAGAAGCAAGGCAAATCAGTGAAGCCAGAGAGAGGCTCAGACTTGCGGACTTAGAAGCTCTCGGGGTGAGGCGAGAAAGAGGCTCGAGAGAGGGTACCTGATAAGGTTGCTGAAATTCCATATAAATATAGGTGAAGCAGGAAGCCCACTCACCAAAAGATTCACAGATGGCAAAGAGTTGACAAGTGGATGCCATGGGAACGGACACAGAAATGGGAAACGCTTAATCTTTGAATTTATCAAGAGGTACTTCGTTTGTAGGTCTTGGACCGATATGCATAAGAGGAAGGCCTTTCTTTGAATGGCTTACGGTGGCGACCACGAGATATATGCGAGTCGGGAAAGCCTTAGGCGATAAGGAAGATGTTTCGAGTTCCCGTTCCTAGACCTCTTCTCCTCCACGAAGCTTTATGGCTCATTATACCTTTGGAGTGATAGAAGGAGAAGTCGGAAGTGCTATTAAAGCCTTAGATCTTGGCGAATCGACCTATTTGGTGTCTTGAAGATGAAGAAGCTCGAGAAAAGATACCTTCCCGGGATGTATGGATTGCCGTTGCGAGAGGAGAAGTCCGAGGAGATTTCAAGGCAAGGATCCGGTAGTTCGGGGAGATAGATAGCTTCTTATATCTTATTTTGTTTCTTAGAATAGCAAGAGATGTCTTTGTACTAAAATTTTCTTATTATATATAAAACATCTTTGTTTTTTGGCCCGACAATACCTTATTGTCTTCATGGCCTTGTATGTTTAAGCTTAACACTCAGAATCACCTAAGTGATTACTAACTCACACACTCACTGCTGATATCTGTGTTTGTCTGTTTTTACTTAGATTGATAGATTCTTTTGTTAGAAGCATGGGGGAAATTTCTTTGTAAAAAGATGTGTAGGGGGAAATTGTTGTTAGAATTCTGTATAACTTCTGATATGTCTCTCATGTATTCCCTCAATAGATTATAACTTGATGAACAACTCCACTGATTCTACTTGTAATATTTGTAAGGAGTTTGTTTCTGACAGTTTGTAGTGTTAGGTTTTGGCATCATCAAATAGGGGGAAATTGTTGGGAGATGATTCAGTAGCATAGTGCTAATAGATTTGAATGATCCCAAAACCTAATTTTATTGGTGAACCATTGAGTTTTAATTGTATTGCCTTTGTCTCTAAGACTTTCAGACTCAGTAGACATTCTTTTAGCATGGTTCAGGCGCTCAGTTCTGTCTACTGACTCTTCAGTAGATTATTAACCTCAGTACCATGGAAGTGAAGACTCAGTAGTGCTGGACTCAGCAAGAGCAGCATACTGAGAGGCTTTCTTACTTAGTAGTGCTGGACTCAGCATGAGTAGCATACTGAAAGGAGTCAGTGGAACTGGACTCAGCAGGAGTAGTTCACTGAACTCAGAGTTGACCTTCAGTAGAGTTGGACTCAGCAGGAGTATACTACTGAACCAAGGTCAGACTCAGCAACGGCCAGACAGTCTCCTTGACTGTGAGTGATCTTACTTGTTCAATCAGTAGCGTCATACGAGGTTCAGAGAAGTCAGCTTCAGATCTGCCTTGAAGTCTGTTTGTCTCAACTACTTTCTAAGCCTCAGCCAAAGACAAGCAGCCATCTATCTACTTTACGATTAAAGGCGCAAGTCAACATATTTCCTAAAATGGAGGGAAAAGACCTACGCTAGATTTCTTTGAAAGAGCCGTTAGCTACCCAAAAGAGAGTGACACATGGATCATCGTCTCCAACGGATCTTTGCATGACACATCTCTATAAATAGAGGGAAGAATTCAAATCGAACCTCACCTAAACACGTACGAAGAACATAGAGCGATTACAAGCAAAAACCCAACCGACTTAAGCTTTTCGCGGGAACTCGAGGAGAAAACCTTCAAGCGAAAGGCGACATTCTTGCTCGGAGAGGAACCGAGCTGAATTAGATTCAAAGCCTCTAGTATCCAAGCGATTGAACACGAACCCGGGAGATTATTCCTCCTTTGTTCATCGCTCTAGAAGCCACTTCCTTGTTCCCTTCCCTCTAACCTAAGCTTTGTTGACCATATCTATAGCTTAGATCGAAGGAGTTCATTCTTGAACTGCTCTTTATTGTAAAGAACTCCTTCATAGTTGGAGAGTTTGTCAAACGCTTTAGTTTGATACTTGTAACTGAGACTTGTTCATTATAATCTTCAAGACCAGTGTTTGTCCAGTGCACAAACCGACTGAGACTAACTCAGTATAATAAAATAGCCTCCGGATCTTTTCGAGACAGTGGACGTAGGATTGTTTGATATCCAAACCACTTTAAAAATAATTGTGTTCTGTGTGCCCTTTTTTACTGTTGCATTGATTTCTATTCATACTGAAAATATCTTTCAAAATCATTCAACTGTGTTTCAACAAAGCTTAAAGGATTGCACTAATATACTGAAACAGTTTTAATAAAAACGTTTTATAACTTAACTGAAGTTTTCAGGTGTATTCACCCCCCCTACACCTTAACGTTTATATAGGGACCAACACGATCTTTGTTCAACGGATCTCTTCCTAGCTCGTTTACAGATACAGAAGGATTGTCACCTTGAGAGTTTAATAAAATTTCACAAGCTCAAGAATACTATTCTAAAAGCAAAGAACTAGCCTTAGTCTTCATACTTTTACTATTCGATTGCTTAGAAATTCCATTCTATTCATACTCCAAGTGTTATCTCGTATATATCATAAGCTTGGAGTGAAGAGTGTTTCATACTCTTGATCATTGAACAATCTCAAACCCTAACCTGATACTCTTGTTAGTGTTGATTTGCTAGATAGACTAATAGATTATTTTTTTGATTGTAATAGATATGTACTTGGCAGTCTTCGAGTATCCTTAGTGGATCAAAAGTGGTCGTAGGATCCTTAGTCTCAAAAGTGGCTATAGGATCTTATCTATCTGAACCATTATAAACCTCTGTGATGTTTACATTCTACACTATTTCAGCTTCACTGTCTCTAAATTAATTGTCAACTCTACTGTTACATTGGAAAGCGTTTTCAGAATGACCTAACACTTTCCGCATTTACTAACTATCTCACCATTAGTTAATCTATCTCTGCTCTGAAAAAACAACATTTGACATCAGGTGTATTCACTCCCCCCCCATACACCTAAAATGGTACCGGGACTAACAATTGGAATCAGAGCAGTGATCAGATTACTGTTTCTATTAAATTGGTCAACTTAATCAGTATTTTATCACTCTCCACCTTAGCTTCTCAGCGTTTGTTATTATGACTAAATAGTTAGCGAAGTTCGGAATGCCCATGTTCTCTATTGCTACTTATGATATCTGGAGCTTGAGGATGGAGTCCTACTTATCCTCCATTCATGACTGCACGTGGGATATTATCACTGATGGTCCCATCATCATCACTATTCCCAGCATACGAACACTGCAGATTGACTCCAACAGTGGCAAATCCACAGGTACTGTGACTAAGTCCCTAAAGCCAAAGTTCAGCTTAATGCTGAAGAAAGAAAGATAACTTGGACAAAGTTGCCAAAAATGAGATCTTGGGAACTCTGAGAAAATCAAGGATAATAAACTTGGAGCTGCCATACGTAAACTTGATAATTTTGTTTAGCAGGATGGAGAGCGGATCGAAGTTATGCACATTAGGTTCACTAACTTGATGAATGAGATCAACGCTCTGGGAAAGACCTTCTCGAATAAGGAGCTAAATGAGAAGATAATTTAGGGTCTACCCAAGGAGGAATGGAAGCATATATCTGAGGAGTTCAGTAGACCATCACCTGAGTCACTATTCTCCGACCTGAAGGCAGCTGAATCAGGATTGAGCGACCTGACATTTCTAAGAAAGAGACCATTCCTTCAAGGCTTCTGAAAAAATATGACAATCTTGAGGAATGGTCACATGAAGAATTATTGAAAGTGTTTTCTTCTTTTAGGTAATTCAAGAAGGGGAGACAATTGTAAGAGTGGCAGGAGGGATAAGTCAAAAAATTACTCAAAGTCCTCTTGAAGTTACTCAGCACCAAGGAATGAGCTGAACATAGATCAAAGCGAGACAACTTCCTCAAGGAATGAAAAGTGTTGATTGATGAAAATGGCATTTCATGCTAATCTTCATCTGACGTCGACTCATAAGAAGAAAAGAAGAGCGAAGAAATATTCAGTGAATCTGATGCTGATGAAGGGTACTGTTGGGTGATGATTCAGTCCCCAGCAACAACACTAAAATAGTGGGAAATGATTCAGTCTTCTCAGTTGATAACTAACTCAGTAGCCCTGTGCTCTGAAAACTTACTGAAGATTTGAAGATCCCAAAACCCTATATTGATTGGTGAACCTTTTTATTGTAAATCTGTTTTCTGTCTCTGAGGTTTCAGACTCAGCAGACACTCTGCTCTGGTTCAAGCACTCAGTAGATTATTTGCCTCAGCATAAGAAGTAGAAGACTCAGTGATACTGGACTCAGCAGGAGCAGTATAATGAAAGGAGTCAGTGGAACTGAACTCAGCAGGAGTAGTTAATTGAACTCAGAGCTGATCATCAGTAGAGCCGACTCGGCGGGGAGCATGCTGCGGAATCGGGAGATCGAGACTCGGCAACGGCCGGACGGTCTTCGTCGTCGGGATCTCTAAAGTCAAATCGGCGAGTCAATACGAGGAAGAGAGAAGTCAACTTCGAGATCTCTTTGAAGTACGTGCACTGTCTCGACCACTTTGAGAACCTCGACCCGATGACAAGCGGCCACCGGTCTTATATACGTTAAAGCTGCAAGTCAACAACTTTCCGAGAAATGGAGGGAAAGGACACTTGCTACCATACTTGAAAGAGTCGTTAGCTACCCCGAAAGAGAGTGACAAAGGATCGTCGTATCCAAGCGGATCTATCCTAATCTCTTCTTTTATAAATAGAGGGATAAATCAAATCGAAGCTCATCTAGAACTCACGAGAAACCTTCACATACACGAGAACACCAGAGCATTCAAGAGCAAATTTGAAAAAGCTTAAGTCTTTCGCAAGAAGTTCGAAGAAACAATCTCCGGCGAAAGACTACATTTACTGCTCATAGGGAACCAAGTGAATTAGAATCATACGGCCTCTAGTATCCAAGCGACGATACACGAACCCAAGCTTATACTCGGTTGTTCGTCGTTCTAGAAGCCACCTTCTTGTTCCCTATCCCTCTAACCTAAGCTCAACCATTTAAATCCATAGCTTAGACGAAGGAGTTCACTTACGAGGCCGATCCTACTTGTAAAGGACTCCTTCCTTGTTGGAGAGTTTTTCAAACACTTAGTTTGATAACCTTGTAAGCGAGACTTGCTCGGTATAAATCTCAAGACCGGTGTTTGTCCGGTGTACAAACCGGCGAGACTACCTCGGTATAATACATAGCCTCCCGATCTTTCGGGGACGGTGGACGTAGGATTGTTGGATCGAACCACTTTAAAAATCTACGTGTTACGTGTTCCTTTTTTTACTATTGCAATGATTTCTTGTTCATACTAAAAATATCTTTCAAATCATTAAAGCGAGTTTTGGCAAACTTAACGGTGAACTAATCTCTTGAAACTATTTTGATATAAACGTTTTCCCTAACTCGGCTGAATTTGGGTCTACACTATTCCGCACCGCTGAACTCTAATCTGAACGGTACTAAATTCTGACTCCAAGTCGGCTAAGCGGGCACAGTAGAGTCGGTCACTCTGCCACACGATTCGGAAACGGCTTACAGTCCTGCTTGAACTCGTTCGGTGCGACACCCTCACGAAAAGGATTTGTTCGTGTTTAAGTTGAGAAATCGGTTTTGAGGTGTATTCACCCCCCCTCTACACACGAACGTACTCTCGGGACCAACAATTGGTATCGGGAGCGGGGAGTTCTTTTAGACTCTTGTTATTTTGAAGCGGGTCCACTTGAATGGATCAGGAAAACGTTTTCCTTTGCATATCATTCTTCATTCATATCACTATCTATCATGTCTGATATGTTAGGGATCAGGATGGTACCGATGTTCCCATTAGAGAACTATGGTGTATGGCGGGTCAGAATGGAAGCACATCTGACCTCTCTCCACGATAGCATGATAGAGGTTCTAGAGGATGGACCTATCGTTCCAATGATCGATAGCGTAGTCGCTCAGGATCCAGCAGACGGAGGAGGAATGGTGACCGGGAAGAAGATTCCCAAAGATAGAAGTCTCTTTGTTGGTCCCGAGAGTACGTTCAGGTGTAGAGGGGGGGGGGTGAATACACCTGAAAACTGATTTTTCAACTTAAACACGAACAGTCCTTTTTAGGAAAGTGTCGTACTAAACAAGTTCAACAGACCAAATAAGTCGTTACGAATCTTGTGGCGAGTAGTGACTCTGCGAGACACGCTGGGCGACTTAGAGTCGGGAATTCAGTATCTTTCAGATAGAGTTCACTAGTGCGGAATAGTGTAGGCTTAAATTCAGTTGAGTTAGGAAAACGTTTATATTAAAATAGTTTCAGTAGATTAGTGCAGTCTGTTAAGTTTAGTGAAACTCAGTTGAATGATTTGAAAGATATTTTCAGAATGAACAATAAATCAATGCAATAGTAAAATGCAGAACACAGAACACAGAGATTTTTAAAGTGGTTTGGATCCAACAATCCTACGTCCACTATCCCGAATGATCAGGAAGCTATGTATTATACTGAGATAGTCTCAGTTGGTTTGTACTCTGGACAAACACTGGTCTTGAGATTTATCCGAGCAAGTCTCAGTTTACAAGGTTATCAAACTAAGTGTTTGAAAAACTCTCCAACAGTGAAGGAGTCCTTTACAATAAGGATCAGTTCAGAAGTGAACTCCTTCGTCTAAGCTATGGATTTAGGCGGTTGAGCTTAGGTTAGAGGGATAGGGAACAAGGATGTGGCTTCTAGAACGACGAATAGCTGAGTGTGAGCTTTGGGTGCGTGTAACGTTGTTTGGATACTAGAGGCTGTATAATTCAATTAAGCTTGGTTCCCTAAGAGCAGAAGTGTAGTCTTTTGCCGGAGATTGTTTCTTCGAACTTCTTGCGGAAGACTTAGGCTTTTTCGAATTTGCTCGTTGAATGCTCTGTGTGTTCTCGTGCGTCGGTTCCGTGAGCTTCAATTTGATTTATCCCTCTATTTATAGAGCGAGAGATTAGGATAGATCCGTGGGAGCAGCGATCCTTTATCTCTCTCGTTTAGGTAGCTAACGACTCTTTTGAAATATGGTGGCAGTGTCCTTTCCTTCCATTTCTGGAAAGTTGTTGACTTGCAGCTTTAATAGATATAGGATACGTGGCTGCTTGTCATTGGTCTAGGTTCAGGAAGTGGTTAAGGACGAACGGACTTCAAGGAGATCGAAGGCGACTTCTCTCTTCCTCGTATTGACTCTGCTGATTTGACTTTAAAGATCATGACGGTCGAGGAAGCTGTCGGCCGTTCTTGAGTCGATCTCGATTCGATAACATGCTCTGTTGAGTCGGCTCCACTAAAGATCGGCTACGAGTTCGATAAACTACTCCCGAGTCGAGTATCACGAGTCTTCTACTTACAGTGTGAGGCGGATAATCTGCGAGTGCACGAACCGGAGCGAGTGTCTGCGAGTGCGAAACCTCATAGACAAAAATAGATTACAACGCAGATAGTTCACCCAATCAATATAGGGTTTTGGGATCTTCAAATCTTCGGTAAGTTTTCGGAGCACGGGCTGCGAGTTAATGTCAACTAAGAAAGGCTGAAACATTTCCCACTATTCAATCTTTGTTCTTTGGGGGCGATCATCACCCAACATTTTCCCCCTATTTGATGATGCCAAAACCTATCAGCTAATCAACCTAACACTATGACTTATCAGAAACAGAGCTCCTTAAAAAATATTACAAGTAGGATCAGTGGAGTTGTTCTTCAAGTCCTAGATTACTGGGGGGATCAGGGCAGAAATGATAGTATATAGAATCTAATCAGCATTTTCTCCCTTTCTAACAACTTTTCCCCCCTAATACTAACAAGTCTATCAGAATCTAGTTAAGCAAGAACTGACAATAAATAACATCAGTGAATGTGTGAGTCAGTAATCACTTCGGTGATTCTGAGTGTTAAGCATAAACAAACATGGCTATTTAGACAATAAGGAATTGTCAAAGCCAAACAGAGATGTTATATATATGAGCAATCAGTACAAGTACATCTTCTGGTAGACTAAAAAGAGTAAAAAAAGATACAAAGAGAATACAGAAGCAAGAATCATTTGAACTGCTTAATCCTGTCTTTGAAGCCCTGTGATTGAGTTTCAGGAAGCGGCAGTCCATACATACGGCAAGTGATCTTTCTCAGCTTCAGTATCTCAGCAAAGTCCGCTGGGTCTTGTTTATCTAGGAATTTGGCTTCGGTGGCGTCCTTCACTTCTTTCTCTAACACTCCATAGTGGATGGATCCGTCAAGTCTGCGTGGAGGTGGCGGGATTACAGGGGGCTGGAACTCGACATCAATATTTTCTTTGGCTGGCTTTGTGAAGTCGGCATACATTTCCAAGTCGGCTCTCATTATCCATTCGGTATATGCCTTTGTCTTGTGCTTCTCGGACCGAGAATCTCCGAAGTAGTTCCTCTTAATGAATTCGGCTTTAAGTGCTTCCCACCTCGAGTGACTTCCCACGGCATCCATTCATCCACTCTTGGCCATACGTGAGTCTTAAGATCGGTAGGCTTCACGAATTTCTGTATGCGTAGGGAATGCCAACCTTTTCGGTGATCCTCGACTCGCTTCTTTTTCAGTCCGTAGCCTAAGAGCTTTGAGGTCAGTAAGCCATATCCTCTCTCTGGCTGCTTCTATCTGCCTGGCCTCTTCACCTTTGTATAAGTACCTCTCCATCTAAGCCCATATTTCATCCATTTCTTGGTCCTGTGCCTTTGAGGCAACATAGGAGGGCTTATGAGGCGGCTCTTCTTCTAAGTCAGTAAGTGTGGATTGTTTCTCTTTAGATGTTCCCTGCTTGCCCAGTTGACTGCTGCTGGTGCTCCTCTTTTTCCTTGTCAGCTTCGTCGCTGAGCTTGAGTATTCTAGGAGGCAGCCTAGCTCCAGTCTTCTTGCCTCCAGCTGGAGCCTTAGTTTTGCCTTTAGCAGGCTTCTTCTTTGGCTTATTCACGGCTTTAGCTTCGGCTATCTCCCTTGCCAATTTCTCATTGGCTGCTATCTGAGCCTCCTCCTCCGGAGTTATGAACCTCCTAGGTCCTTTCTTCTTGGAGGGAGGGGTTGGAAGCTCAGTACCTTTTTGCCTTTGCCGGCAACCTGGAGGAGGAAGAGGAGCTTCTTACTCTTCGACCCCTCGTCGGCATACTCGGCAACTTCTTTAATAATATGCGAAGGTGTTTGTGTTGCTTGAGTTGCGACTTCTTTGGCTCTGAGCCACTTAGGCCGATCTCGGCGAATCTTTGCGGCTCTGGCTGCGAGATACCACGGGCCTCGCCGGTTTGGAAGGTCCGGTGGGGGCGGATGGCGAATACGAGATGCCCCTACCCTTGTCCTTACTCTCTTTGGAGCTTTTCGGTATCAGCTCCTTAGTTCCTTTCTCAATAAATCCTTCCCCCTTTTTGGCATCGGCAAATCGGGTAGGGGGTGGAAGCGATACTTTCTTTGTTCGAGGCTCTTGTATGCGTCGGATAGAACATCCAACGTATTATGTAGCTTTGTCGGCTTCTCATGCGGCTCGTTTCTCTCGGTTGTGGTGAGTCTTTGTATTTCTTATGCGAGAGATCATTGTAGCAGAAATTCCTTCAAGCTTGCTTCTCCACCTTCTCTTCAATAGCCTTCTAGATAATTTGCAATCTGAGAGCAGCGGCTTGAGAGATGGCGGTGACGGATTCAGTATGAGCAGTTTGGGAGGCCTTGTAATCATTCAGCAATTTGACTTGGCCTTCCTGAATCGTCTTGAGTTGTTCTTCAAATTCAGCTCTCTGTGCAGCGAGGGCATTCGTCGAGAATCTTTGGAGAAGTCATGGACAGGAGATGTAGAAATTGTGGTTTTGAGTCCCCTGTAACTGCACTCTGAGCCTCAGTGGTTTGCCGCCAGGTTTTGTCGACGGTGCGGGCGAGGAGTCTATTTTGAGTCCCCTGACTCCTCAGTGCCCTTGCCACTGACTTAGAACGTCGACTTTTCGGACTGGGCGCTACTTGGCGGACTCAAGAAGGAGGCGAGAAGGATCACCGCCTTGAAGTACCGGCCACCGGCGCCCGGGTCCAAGGATGCTAAGTGGAGGTTCAGCAGTTGATGTAGGAACATCCTTGGCCGGTTGAGTTCCCTCATCAGGCTTCTCAGGGCCTGAATCACGGGGTGGGTCCTAACCATCAAGGTCGAGACCCGTCGAGGGCGCGAATCTTTGCGACAAGTTATGCGTCGTTCAGCATCGCGAGCATTGCCGCCCTCAAGTCTTCGAGCGTGCTGAGGTCAGATGGCTCGGAATAGCCAATCTTCCCCCTGATCAGCAGCTCTTCTTCGTGAAGCCGCTCGCAGGAGTGGTGGATGATGAGTCTCTTCGGGTTGTGCCACTCACGGAACCTTATCGGCATGTGGAGCCTCGCTTTGCCTTGCAAGTAAGACAAGGTCGTTGTGGTGGCGATCTCCGGAATGACTTCAAAAATCTCTCGAGAGGCTCTATATTTGAGAGCTGCGGCCTCCATCCCGATTGATTCTGACTCTGAGGCGATCTTCGAATCCTCAACTTCAATAGGAGATGCCAGTTTCTCGACGCGGCTGGATCTTTGCTTGAGTGTTGGGACGTCGAGGGCTCTCTAAGGTACGAATTTCTTCAGCTTGGACATCTTACGCTTGGACCCCTTGGTCCCTCTGTTTCACCATGCTCGGTGGAGACGACCTTCTCCAGCGGCCGTGTCTTTCACGAGGCCGGGCTCATCCCTCGATTACGAGAGGTGGTTCGGCAACCCACGGTCTACGCTCGGTCTCGAGCACAACCTCGCTGACTCTCTTGACTTCTTGGTCGGCGCCTTAGGAGTTGATTTAGGAGGGGACCTCTTCTTTGTTAGCGTGGAGGTCTTCTGAGTCCCGGCCTTTAGGTCAGCGGGCCCTGAGCCGATCTGCTGAAGGGCCGCTGCCCTGTTATGGAATCTTACTTTCTTCGGATTGAAGTAGGATTTATCAGCGAATTTAATGCTCTCAGATCCGCAGAAGTCTTCTATCATTACGGAGAGCTTCAGTCCGTATAGAAGCTTTCCTTTGACGCTCAGTCGCTTGGAAGATTTGTCGAATTTGGCCGACTACGTCATGAACTCCTTAAGAAAGAATTCCGTCCAGTTAATTTTGGCTCAGTCATAAATGGCCATCATCATTTGTAGCTTGGGCCTGGACACTTGGTTGAATGAGCCTGCTTGACTCGTCAGAAGTTGAGTCACTATATACCCCAGTGCTCTGTATTGAGGGAGCATGGCGTTCTTGGGAAAAGCTGCTCTGAAGGTCGTTGGCTTTCCGCATAATTCAGTAAGGTACTCGTCCATCGGATCGTCTTTGTAAGCGACGGTAGTGAGTCCTTCATTCGGCAAGTTGAAGCTTTTCTGGAGAGCTTCTCGAATGAACATCTGTTTGATTATCGAAGCATCTCGGGCAGGGTCGCCTGCTGAATGAACTACGAAGCGGCGGCGAATATCCCCGTCAGCCCGACTACGAGTTCAGAGAGGCTTCAACCACTTGGCGCGGAAGGAAGAAGGAGAGCTTCCTTGTCAGAAATCCTTCCAGTCCGGTCTCGGGGAGGGCATAGAAGATCTCCTCTATATAGTCGAGATCGCACTCGTCAAATTCCATCATAGGTTCACACAAGACGTAATCCTTCTCGAGGATCTCTTTCATATCGACGGGAAGAGTCTACAATGGTTCCTGTCATTTTAATAATGCTGCAAACACGGTGCTAGTCGGTATCGATAATATAAGAAAAATCATTGAAAGATCATACGATGCTTGAAAGATCATTGAAAATTACCAAAAGATTTTTAAGAGATGTTTTAAAGGGTAGAATATATGTAACGCAGTAAGAGATATTCTTAGAAAATCTAGGGTACTTAAGATATTTGCAGAGTTGAAATGACGGTTTCAAACATTTGAATGCATATATATATCTTAGAGAAGATAAACAGTTAAATATCAAGGGTTTAGTTTGAACGCGTTTTTTGAGATGGACGGCTAGGATTAAGTTTTATAAAATAGGCAATGATCATATTAGCCGCCTAAGTCAAAAGACAGTTGTATATAGCCTAAGTAGTAACTTGATACGACATACATTTAATGTGTTGCAGAGTTCAGCATGCTTTTACATAGAAAGTCGTGTATTAAATGTAATCCGTTAATATTAAATGACATTTTCAAAGGCATTGAATACGATGCTGAATCTGATTCATAAATGCACGGAAGCTGTTCTATCGACTGCGAGTAGAGATACGCAAACTGTCGGTGAACATTGTAGTCGGTGATACCTCGTGTAGATGGTTGACGAGTCTCTACATGCGGTTTTATTCAGATGCGAGAGTGAACATTCCCCCTTCTTTGAATGCTCCTCTCCCGAATCCTCTTCTTGGCCCGGAGTCGGTAGGGTCCGGCAGAGACCTAGCTCTGCGAAAGTCTACGAATCGGCGGCTAGAGGCTTGGTCGATATATCGGCCCTTTGATGGTCGGTATGGATCTTTTCCATCTGATATCCTTCTTTTCGACATGGTCACAAATAAAGTGGTGTACGATGTCCACGTGCTTGCATCTCGTATGAAGTACGGGATTACGAGTGATTGCAGTGGCTATGCTTGTCGCAGAAGATCGATACTTCATTACGAATGACGTCGTAGTCGCGTAGGCTGTTGTCTCGGCCAAAGGATTTGGGTGCGGCAACTTTCGACAACCATGTATTCAACTTCGGTAGTTGGCGTTGCTGCGAATCTTTGTTTCTTTGAGAACCATGAGATTAGCTTGCGCGAGGGCGGCACGTTCACGAAGTTGATTTTTGGTCAATTCTACATCCTACATAGTCAACATCGAGAATAGCCGTTAGTTCAATATTATCATCATTTGGATACCATAAGCCCATGTCGGGTGTTCCTACGAGATAGCGGAGAATCTTCTTTCTTTGAGTCCATGTGACTACCGCCGGATTCGCACGAAATCGGCCTGAACACCTACATCATAAGTTATGTCGGGACGAGTAGGCTGTTAAGTATAATAAAGAACCCGATTATAGCACGAAATTCGGTTTGGAGTACGATACTCCCTCTTTATCAAGATCAATTTTCATATTCGTGTTCATCGGGATCTTGATTGGTTTTGCCTGGATGTGCGGCCGAATCTCTTGATGAGGTCTCGAGTGTATTTGCCTTGATTGATGAACGTTTCCTTCTCGGATTGTTTGACTTGAAAGCCAGGAAATAGTTCATCTCTCCCATCATTGACATCTCGAACTTGTCCTTCCTCATTTTCTCAAGCTGGCGACACATGATGATGTTCTTCGAACCGAAGATGATGTTATCTACATAGATGCTGCACAAGTAATAAGTCGTCTTCCGGTCGAATCTTTGAATAATGTGCGGTCTACTATGCCCTTACGAAAACCTTTACAGAAGAAGAAACTCGACGAGTGTATCGTACCAAGCCACGGGTGCTTGTTTTAACCCATACTGGGCTCTTTACGAGTACGTAAACTTGATGTCCTATTTGGCCGGGAGGCTGTTCCACATAGACTTCTTCTTTCGATGCGCCGTTCGGGAAGCGAGACTTCACATCCATTTGATAGACTACGAATCTTTGATGTGTTGCATAGGCTAGGAATAGTCGATTGCCTCAATCTTGCAAGCCGGAGCGAATGTTTCACCGAAATCTATCCCTCCGGCAGCGGTAGCCTTTTGCCACGAGTCTTGCTTTATTCCTTACTATGGACGTTGTTTTCCTCTCGGTTGTTCTTGAAGACCCATTTTGTTCGATCACGGGCTGATGCCGAGAGTGCGTCGACAAGCTCCCCAAACTTTGTTTCTCGTGAGCGGTCTGCTCCTCTGCGTGGCTATGATCCGATCAACGTCTTTCGATACGTCCTCAGCCCGGCGAGAGGTTCTTCACTAGACAAGAAGCAGGAATATAAGGCACTTTCTCCCCGGACAGAATCGGGATCTTTTCTTTACGCTTCTTGAAGGATCTCCAATAATTAAATCAGAAGTGTGAGCATCCAGCCACGATCTACGATGTTTCAACTCTTCATCTGAAATTTGTTCAACACAGATAGTAGGTGAGTTAGGCATTTTAGTTGTACTATTCTGAGATTGAAGCAATTCAGTTACAAGAGTATGATCTACTGAGTCACCAGGTTCAGGGGCATTTAGCTTAGGAACATCATTAGTTCCCCCTGAATTATTATTCTCAGTAGAGGTCTCAGTTACCACTGGGGTTTCTTCATCGACCTGAGTTACATGGGATTGACTCTATTCAGGAGAATCAATCTGTTCAGCTACATCGACCTGAGTTACATGGGATTGAGATTCAGTAGACTTGTCTTCAGTTTCTTCATCTGAATCATCATCCCAACATAGCTGGATCTTTTCAACTTTATCTTTTAAGCTCAGATCCTGTAGCTGCTTACTGATGTTCTCAGATTCAGGTTTAGAGTTTCTGCTCCTTTCTTCAGTAGCAAACTCATTAAAGACAACATGAGGGCTTTCCTCCACGCAAAGGGTCCGATAGTTAAAGACTCGGAAATGTTTTGTGACAGGGAGTATCTTAAGAACACTCCACGATCTGACTTGCTATCAAAAGTATTCAGCTGATCAATCCCCTTATTGTGAATAAAGCACGAACACCCAAAAATATGGAAATAAAATAAAGAAGGCTTCCTGCCGTTCCATAGTTCATATGGTGTCTTCTTATGCTGCTTTGTCAGTAGAGATCGGTTCTGAGTATAACATGCAGTGTCAGTTGCTTCTACCCAGAATTTGGTTGGGAGTCCCGAGTGCACGGCGGGGTTCTTCTTTGCTTCTTTGAGTGTTCGATTCTTCCTCTTTGCAACCCCATTTTGTTGAGGCGTGCGCGCGGCAGATGTCTCATGCTCTATACCTTCTGCTTTGTAGAACTCCTCCACCATAAAATTCCGGAACTCAGTTCCTCTGTCTGAACATATTTTGAACTCCAAGCAACATATGGCGAACTGCTTTAAGGCACAAGAGTCTGGAAAGACTTTTCACCATCCTCAGCATACAAAATGAGATAATGTGTTAGAAGCTGAAGGTCAATCCGATATCAGATCAGAGTGATGAAGATCAGCTCATCAAAAAACTGATAGATCAGCTGAAAGAGCAAAAGGCGAATGCGAAACAAGGCGCGGTACTAATCGAAGAGCGGCGAAAGATCTCAAACACAAAGAATTCAAGATGAAGTATTCAACCTTCAAATCAGCCGTGATAAGCTGTTAAAGTCGAACGAGATCGAAGAGCCCTATCGGGAAAAAATATGGCCTTTGCACGAAAAGATGTTTGATTAGATCTTTGCAACATCAAAGACATCACAAAAATAGAGAAGGAATTGGATACAACACTCATATTAATGAAGAAGTGTATGACAGAGCTCAGAATGACTCCAAGATCACTCGAGTGGCCGATCTACAATTTAGATTCACAAATGCCATTGTAGAACCTTGTTGGAAATATGATTCAGTATGATAAGATTTGAAGATTCCAATACCCCTATTGAATGATGAACCATATTATGTAATAGCTTCATTGAGTTCAACATGTTAGGAGCTCAGTATGCTAGCTAGAGTTTAGTAGTTGATCAGCTCAGTATCATATCTTTTCTCAGCTAGCTGGACTCAGCACTGAAGAATCAGTATGATTTCTCAGAATCTACTGAATGTGTAGTGTGTATGGTTGAAGGAATCGGCATGCGAGCTGAATATCTCAAAAGAATGCCTGTAGAGGACAACTCAGTAAAAGTGTCATGATCAATGTTATCAATGGACTGGGGAAGACGTTCACCAACAAGGAGATGAACACCAAGATCGTACGGGCTTTAACTGGCTCAAGTGGTATTCATTTGCTACTTATGTGAGAAGATCTGATCTTAATATTGTTACTCCTGATTTTATATTTTTGGAACTTTAAAGCTGAAGTTTCAATGCAGTCTACCTTAACAAAGCGTTAGCGCTCCTGCTGACATATCAATGGATAATACATATACAACAATAGTCAGTACCTTTGGAGCATGTCCTTCGGCTACAAGTCCATCAACGGCGAGCATAATATCAAACCCATTTGCGATAACCTACACGTGAAATATGCCCTTCTAGCCGTGAAGTACCAGAAGGAGAAGGACACACTCAGGAAAATGAAGAGAGGTAACAAGAACTCTCATGGAAAGAAAGATAATTATAAAAAGAAAGAAGAATCTAACTCTCAAACTGAATGCAGGAATACTGAGTCTACTGCCACTGGAATCAATAATACACCCAGGAGGGAAGGTAAAACCTCAACGTGTTACAACTGCAAAAAGACGGGTCATTATCAGTACGAATGTCCAGAGCTCTCAGCTGCTGAAAGAAATGAAAGGCAGGCCAGACGTAACAAATTTGCTAAGAAAAGGTAGACCTATATATCCGGAGAGCTTTTTGCTTGCACAAGTGAAGAAAACATCTACATGGATTCATCGGAAGATGAAACCGCATTCATAGCAATCGAAGAAGAAGATACTGAACTGTGTCTTGTTGCTAGAGAAGAGGCCGAGGTAAACTCTAATCTAAATATATGCCCTTCTTCATATTGCACACATGATATATGGCCAGTCTCTCCAGTGACAATCAGAGGTAAAAAGTATACTCTTGTGGTTATAGATGACTATTCGAGATATACATGGTAGTCTTCATCGCTAATAAGTCGATGTCGAGGGCCGAAGACTGCCTAAACTTCTAAAAAGATTCGGCGTAAAGAAGAGATATTAAGATACGGAGAAATACGCTCGAGACGAGAGGGACATAATTTACGAACTCCATGATGAAAGAATACTACGAAGTTGAGGGAATTCAACATAAGACGTCGGCGGCACGCAATTCGACATAAGACGTCGGCGGCACACACGCCTCGGCGAAGCGGTCTTGCTAAGCGAAAGAACATAACATTTATAGAAGTAGCTAGAACGTTACTCGCAGGACTCGGGACTACTATCAAAGTTTTGGGGAAAAAGCTACGGCACAACCAACTATCGCGAGACTTAGGACAACCATTAAAGTTTTGGGTACAAACTACGGCCTGACTTGCTACACTCAAAATTGCTCACTACGACACAAGCTCACTAAAGACACCATATGAATTATGGAAAGGGAGAACACCTTCAATTTCACACTTTCATATTTTCGGTTTTCCTTGCTTTATCCACAATAATGGAAATGATCAGTTATAGGTATTTGATAGCAAGTCGGACGAAGGAGTCTTCTTAGGATACTCTAGGGTCGGCAAAGCTTTTAGGGTCTTTAAATACCAGGACACTTTGGGTGGAAGAAAGCCCTCATGTTGTATTTAATGAGTTTGTTTTAGAGGACGGGGAACATGACCCAGCGAGAATGTTGTATAAGTCGCGGCAAAGGCTGCAAGATCCGAACTTAAGCGGCATGGCCCGAAAAGACCCGACATTCTTTGGATGATGAATCGAGATTATGAAAAAGCGATCCATACTCATCCAACAAGCGGTGTGGCTGAACCGATTTATTCTACGAACATAATCAATCCCGGGGTAACTCGAGTCGATGAAAAAACCCAGTGGTAGCGAGACCTCTACGAGAATAACAACTCGAGGGGTAATGATGTTCCTGAGCTTAATGCCCACAGCGGTGACTCGAGTTGATCCCAATCTTGTTACTTGTTAGATGTAGAATAGTACTACTAAAATTCTTAATTATCCACTATCTATGCGAAGTAACTTGAGAAGAAGAAACAAAGAAAAAGGCGATCATAGCTCGATCTCCACACTACTTGATCTTATTATGGGAGATCCATCAACTAGTGTTAAGATAAGATCCGAGATCTTGTCGAAAGAGAAAGTGCATTATACTCTTGTTTTTTGTCCATGAACCTTGAGAATATAGAGGGCGCCTTTGAGCGATGCTTGATTGGTTCACCGCCATGTAAGAAGAAGCTGAACTAGTTCATCGGAAATGAAGTTTAAGAGCTTGTTGATAAACCCAAGCATCAACATGTGATTGGAACTAAATAGATCTTCAAGAACAAGCGAGAGAAAACAATGTCATCGTCGGGGAACAAAGCCGGACTAGTTGCCGAGGGGGATTGTCAAGTTAAAGGGATATATTTTGATGAAACATTAGCCCCGTTCGCAAGATTGGAAGCCGTCCGTCTATTCCTAGTCTACGCGGCGCATCAACATTTCAAAGTAATCAAATAGATGTAAAGTTAGCTTTCCTGAACAGCATACCGAAGGAAGAAGTCTATGTAGAACAACCACCAGTTAATCTATCTACGATATGAAAAAGCAGCGTTTGACATCGAGATGTATTCACCCCCATACACTGAAATTGTATCGGCACCAACAATTGGTATCGGAGTAGTGGTCAAACGAGACTACTTTTATGTTTACTTGGTACTACTTGATCGAGATCCTTTCGCTTTTCTAAATATTTGATCACTCTGCACCTCAGGTTCTCACGGTTTGTTTGTGGCTGAGCCGTTACTGAAGTCCTACATGCCTATGTTCTCTATTGCTACTTACAATGTCTAGAGCCTGAGGACGGAGTTCTACTTATCCTCCATTCATGGCTGCATGTGGGACATTATCACTTGTTGGTCCAATCGTCATCTTGCTCCCAACATACGAACACAACGAGACTAACGCCAAGAGAGGCGAAATCCATGGTTCTTGGTGATGAAGTCCACTAAAGCCAAAGTTCACCTTAATGCCGAAGAAAGAAAGATACATAACTTGGACAAAGTTGCCGGAAATCGAGATCCTGGCCGACTACGAGGGATGGTGATCTCGGAAGGGTTAGAACATGCAAGACAACAAAGGAGACGTAGGACACGCTCGAGCGAGCGAGGAAACTAGAAAATAAAGGATAATAAACTTAAGGTTGCTATACGTAAACTTAATAATTTTGTTTTGCGGGATTTTTATCGGATCGAAGACAAGCACATTCGGTTCACAAACTTGATGAATGAGATCAACGATATGGGAAAAACCTTCTCAAACAAGGAGGGTGAGTGAGAAGATCATCGGGGTCCACCCGAGGAGGATTGGAAGCATATAACCTATTCAATTTGGATAGGCGATAGATTGTTTGTTTGATTGTAATCGATCTTTGCAGAACGGTCTTGAGTATCCTTAGTGGATATCTGCTGAAAGTGGAAAAGTGGACCTAGGATCGATGTATCCGAACCACTATAAACCTATCTTGTTTACATTACTTGCTTGTTTTTGGCTTCACTTTGTTACTCTATTTATTATTAACTCTATTGTAGCATTAAAAAACATTTTCATAAGGGCCTAACACATTCCACATTAAGCGACCAACTCACCATCGGTTAATCCGTCTACGATACGAAAAAGCAGCGATTAACATCGGTGCATTCTCCCCTTCCCCCATACACCTTAAATCGTGCAGGGACCTAGGCGGCCGATTCCGGTTCGAGCCCGGTTATTAAATTTTAAGCTGAAATCGGCCAGCCAGAGCAACGTTTCCGGTTAGGTTCGAACCATCGGTTTGGATATTTAATTTTTTTAAGAAAAAATCGAGAAAAAATGGAAAAAATTATGTGAAAAAATCATCTTAATCTTAATTATATTAAATCTACACCTAATTTAATCATTTATCACTATTTTTAAAAATTTTTAACTATTAAAATAGTATTTATTTAATATAAATATATAAAAGAATTTTAAAAAAAAAATCTTGAACCGCCGAGTTCGGAAGCAGGTGGTTTTGCGGTTAAAAAATTTGGAATCAAAATCGGCCCCTGATTGCGGTTCACGGGCCGATACCATTTCGGAATCGTTGGCCACGATTCAAAACACGTTGACCATAGTTTCGACCGGAACCGGCGGCGAGACCAACGATTTTAAAACCACAAAGGCGTTTTAAGTATACCAAAACATTCCTTTTGGCCGTTTTTTCATTTCTCAACTATTGGTGCGTTCTACAATTTTCTTTGATAGACTTAGGGAAACACATTTACCTAAGAATAACTTTGTACCCTTCATTAGAATTGAGAAAATAAATTCACCCAAGACTAACTCCGTTACATTTTGTGTCCAATAATCTTGGCTACGTCTAGCTCGAGATCCGATCATTTTCATTTCTTATTGACCAAGCCGAATTTCATTCACGTAGATGCGCTTGTCGATCAAGAGTAAATCATTCTTCATGAACATTCATAACTTTAACTTGCATAAATATAGAGTTTACTAAGTCAAACATACATTTCTTAAATAAAATATAATATGATAGGTTTCGGACAAAATAATATCGGAGTGCAGTACAATGGAAAACATAATTTTATCTTCAAACCCACGACTTGTAAGACTTATATCTTTCATTTCAGAACTCGAGATTCACAAGCCGAAGTTGTTTCTAGAAAGCTAATGATGAGAGGTTTCTAACGATATCTCATATACCAGAATTTGGCAAAAAGAATCGAGCATAATCTAAGTTGAAAAGTTACTGACTCTACTTCCATCCGAAAATGAACACAAACCCGCCACCTCAACTTCTATGATAATAGCATTCGAGTGTGATCTACGTATTACAAATAGAAGGTAGCATTGGAAGCAACAAGCGAGAGCTTTCCAATGATATACAATTTGATGGGTTTTAAATAAGAAATATGTTGTAGATGCGGGTAAGTTCAATTTTGGATATGTAAGCTGAGATTCACTCGGGTTAGACTAAAGTCGAGTTGGGACACGATCTTAACTTTGCATCGGACGTAGTCCGACTAAGTGATTGATGTACGAGGCGCTAGGCGCAAAATTCAAAATCGATGGTCAGCAGAGACAACCGGTTGCCAAATCAATATTAACCATCGGTTTAGCGCCAAGTAATCCTTAATTTCGAGAGGAATAGAACAATATCGGTTTGACACCGAGAAAGCGATGGGCGTTGGAATTGCGAATACCACTATAACTCCCATTGTTGTTTATCTTACGCATATTTATCTTATTTGTCATTTGCATAGACTATTTTGAATAACATAGTTATCTATCCGTCCGGACTAGTCGAGGTGAACATATAACCGGCGGACACAAGATAATCACTATTTTGATAAAAAGATTTTCGTACAAAGTTAAAGGGCTCATCTTGTTGGGTTATGATTTGTATGATACCCAAACCCTAGATGATTGATGAACCGTATAATGTAATAGATGTTTTATTTAGTTGTACTTAGGATCTTATGAGCTCGGTAGACTAGAATTATTATTTTACGTAACTACTCAAACTTTAGTATTTTATACGCTTTCGGAAGTGTCGAAGACCGGCGATTTTGAAGATTCAATATGATTCACTTATGTTTTGGAAACTAGTGAATGTGTTAAGTGAAGTCGGTATAGCAACGGTCGGCCGACAAAAGGCGAGAAGAATGTCGGTAGAGATGACTCGGCAAAGTGTACGAGGTATCTTATTAGAGGAATTTAACTCGGTATATATCTTGGAGTTTGAACAAGCCTCAACCACTTCACTTAACTTCCACCCGATTAGAAAGTGCCAGCCTTTGTACCCGTTACGATGTAAAGGCTGCGGTCGAAAGCTATGACCTCTAAAAAGAGGGAATCTCTAAAAGAGAATTCATATTAAAGAAGAAAGCTGTTTTGCTCGTCGTGTAGCTACAATGCTTAATCATCCTTCCAATAGATCTATTCACCAACCACTACTATAAATAGAAGCGGTCTTCATCTCATTGAAGATACGAGAATATTGGGAACATAAGCGAACAATTCATACACACTTTAGCATTCTCAAAGAAAATCTTTCGAAAAACTTAGTTTGATCAAATTTTTCATATTCCTTAGTTCTTGATCTAAAGTGTTTTAGTCCCCATGTCTTTTTCCTTAAGCTATCAAAGATATATCTTAAGCTTAGATTGAAATGAGTTCGGCACACGTACTATTTTTATTGTAAGAACTCTTTTTAGATAAAATACTCCCAAACCCTACGGGTTTGAACCTTGTAAAGAAAGTATCTTAGGATTATAACTAAGTCAAGATCTATCATCTACATAGATCGACTGAACTTGTTTGTTATAATACAAGCCCTCCAACAATCAGGAAAAGTGGACGTAGAATCTTCAGTATCTGAACCACTATAAATCTGTGTGTTTTTAACTATTTCATTGGTTTAGTACCCATTCAACTTAAAGTGGTTTTGAAAAATCATACAACTATTGAATTTTAGTGAAATCTCATGATACACACAACCATAAACATGAACGTTTTCAGTAAACACATTTTTTTAGTGCTCAGTACCACTCTGTCTATGTGATCAGAAAGATAACTTGACAAGCTGAATATGATTCAGTAACTTCAGTAAAAGACAGACTTTCTCAATTTAGTAAAACTTGGACTAAGGTGTATTCACCCTCCCCCCCCCACCCCTCTACACCTGAAGACTCGTCTATCGAGCAACAATTGATATCAGAGCGGTGTTCTTGTTGATATCTAGTGGTATAATCGAATAGATCCTGAAAAACATTTTCACTGCATATCATTTCTCTTTCATACATCCTATGCTTCTATGATTCCTGAAAAGTCTTCACGAAAACATAACATGTCAAGATCTCAATGAATACTCATGAGAAGATTGATCCTGATAAGGAGGGAGTATCAATAGATAATACTAAATTTCATGCAATTTTTTTTTCTTGTTATATTTTACTGCAAGCAGACCCGGCATAACTTATGTTGTAGGTATATGCGCAATATTTCAGGTGAATCTTAAATGGAGTCATCTAGACTAAGAAAAGAAGATTCTCCAATACCTGAAAGGGACACTTGACATAGGTTTATGGTATCTTGTTGATGATAACATTGAACTAAGCGAGCATGCGATGCGACTACGCAAGTTGCGGGATAGATTGAAAATCAGCTGTTGGTCCAGAGATTAAACGTTCGGGTGTAGGGGGGGGTGAATACACACGAAAATAATTTCTCAACTTTAAACACGAACAGTCCTTTTTAGGAGAGTGTCGTCTTGAACAAGTTCGGTAGACCAAATAAGGCATTACGGATCGTGTGGCGAGTGGCTAACTTCTTTGAGGCACGCTGGGCGGCTTGAGTCGGAGTCGATGCGTTCGGTTGAAGTTCGGTATAGTGCGGAAAAGTGTAGGCCCAAATTCGGTTGAGTTTAGAAAGCGTTTTTAATAAAAGCAGTTCGGTATGTTAGTGTGATCGATTAAGCTTTCTTTGAAACTTCGGTTGAATGATTTTAGAAAAAACTTTCGGTATACACGGTAATCAATGCAACGATTAAAACGAGAAAAACACGTAGAACACGAGGACGAGTCTTTAAAGTGGTTCGGATCCGACAATCCTACGTCCCTTTGTCCCGAAAGATCGAGGAAGCTATGTATTATACTAAGATAGTCTCGGTCGGTTTGTACGCTGGACCAACACTGGTCTTGAGATTTATACTGAGCAAGTCTAAGTTCACAAAGGATCAAACTAAAGCGTTTGACAAACTCTCCAACTATGAAGGAGTCCTTTATAATGAGGATCAATTCAGATATGAACTCCTTTATCTAAGCTATGGATAAGATCTGCTGAGCTTAGGTTAGAGGGATAGGGAACGAGAAAGTGGCTTCTAGAGCGATGAACAGCTAAGTATGGACTTGGGTTCGTATTCAGTCGCTTGGATACTAGAGGCTTTATACTCGGGTTCAGGTTGGTTCCCTATGAGCAGGTATGTTGTCTTTCGCCGGAGATTATTCTTTGAACTTCTTGCGGAAGACGTAGGTCATTTCGAGTTGCTCGTGAATGCTCGTGTGTTCTTCGATTTCTAGGTTATTCGTGAGCTTCAATTTGAAATGTATCCCTCTATTTATAGAGAAGAGATAAGGATAGATCCGTTGGAGGCGGCGATCCTTGTGTCTCTCTCTTTTGGGTAGCTAACGGCTCTTTCAAAGATTTTAGCGAGAGAGTCCTTTCCCTCCATTTACGGAAAGTTGTTGACTTGCGGCTTTAATTAGAAAGTAGGACAGTGGCTAGTTGTCGTTGGTCGGGTGAAGAAAGTAGGTGAGACGAACGGACTTCAAGGTAGATCGAGAAGGCGACTTCTCACTACCTCGTATGACTCTGTTGATTTGACTTAGCAAATTCCGACGGTTAGAAAAGCGTCCCGGCCGTTCTTGAGTTTGATCTATATTCGGTTGCATGCTCTGTGAGTCGGCTCTTACGAAGATCAACTACGAGTTCGGTGAACTACTCTGCTGAGTTCGGTTCCTGACTCCTTTCGATATCTTGCTCTGTTGAGTCCGGTATCACTAGGTCTTCTTCTTACGATGCTGAGGTTGGTAATCTACGAGCACCGAGAACCAAATGAAGAGTGTCTGCTGAGTTAGAAACCTCAGAGACAGGAGCAATCTGGTTACAGTGAAGTGGTTCATCAATTGAAGTAGGGTTTTGGATCTTGAAATCTTACGCAAATATTCGAGCACTAGGGGCTTGAGCTATCTCCCGATAAGTTGTGGAGCGGCAGAATCATCTCCCAACATTTTCCCCTATTTGATGATGCCAAAACCTAACACTATAACTATCAAAAACAGAGCTCCTTACAAGTATTACAAGTAAAATCAGTGGAGTTGTTCTTCAAGTTCTAGACTATTGAGGAAAACAGGGAAGAAATATCAGAACCTATACAGAAGTCTATCAGCAATTTCTCCCTTTCTAACAACATTTCCCCCGTCAAATCAAACTAACGGATCGAGAATCTAACAAGGTAAAGCGCGGATATATATATTCGGTGAGTGTGTGAGTTAGTAATCACTTGAGTGATTCTGTGTGTTAAGCATAAAGTAAACAAGGCCATATAGACAATAAGGAATTGTCAGGGCCGAATAACAGTGATGTTTTATATATAAGGAAATCCGATGTACGAGATACATGTTGCTATTCTAAGAAAAAGCGAACGAGAAAAAATATAAAAATACGAAGCTATCTATCATACGAATTGCTTGAATCCTGTCTTTGAAGTCCTTTGATTTTGATTCAGGAAGTGGCAGTCCATACATTCTGTAAGTGATCTTCCTCAGCTTCAGTATCTCTGGCAAACCAGCAGACTCATCTTCATCTAAGTTTCTTGCTTGGGCAACATCCTTAATCTCCTTCTCAATCACCCCAGCCCAATGAAGCGAGCCGTCAAGCTTCGATGGGGGAGGCGTGATCCTTGGAGGTGGGACCACGACATCAATTTTTTTACTTGCTATGGCCTTCGAACTCTAGCAAATATCTACGGGTCGGTCTTGAGAAGTCATTCAGCAAATGCGATGGACTTGTGCATTTTAGGCCAGTATCTCCAGAAGTAGTATCTCTTGATGTAGTACGCCTTAAGTGACTCCCACCTACGTGTCAGTTCCCATGGCATCCATTCATGAACTACTGGGCCGTACGTGGATCTTGAGGTCGGTAGGCTTCTTGAGTCTTACGTATTTGTAAGGAATATCCGCTTTCTAGGAATCCTTTGGCTAGCTTCCTTCTCGGCCTTCGGCCTCAGAGCTTCTAGATGCGTCGGATCGAGCCTTTCTCTTCTTTGCTTCTATACGCCTTGCTTGACTCCTCTGTCCAGATACCTCTCCCATCGATCCCATATCTCTTGCATTTCTAGCTCTTGTTTCTTTGAGGGGACATAGAAGGGTACATGTTCTTCTTCTTACGAGTCGGTAGGAGTAGAGGAGTTTTCTTTTGAGGTTCCTGCGGCCGGATATGCGCTCTGCTGCTTCTTTGTTCCTTTTCTTTCTCTTTATCGGCCTCATCACGCGGCTTTAGTTTCCTTGGAGAGCGGCCTTGTCCTAGGCTTCCTACCTCTGCTTTGGGGCCTTAGTCTTTCCTACGGCTAGCTTTTCGTTTGCTTGTTGGCGGCCTCGGCCTCGGCAATCTCTCACGGCAAGCTTCTCATCTGCGGCTATCGAGCTTCTTCCTCGGGGAGTGATGTATCTTTTAGTTCCTTTCTTCTTGGGAGGAGTGGGAAGCTTCGGTACTTTCTTGCCCTTTCCTTGCTTTGGAGGAGCGGAGGAACCTCTTCCTCTTCTAAGTCCTCCCTCTGCATACTTAGCAATTTCCTTGATTATATCACTCGGTATGCGAGTTGCTTGAGTAGCGAGAATCCTTGGGTCTGAGCCGCTTGGGCCGATCTCGGCGGGCACTACATCTTCTGCTTCTTGAGACACCACAGGCCTCGCCTTGTCTTGGCGATTTGAGAGACCGGTGGGAGCGGTGCTTGAATACGAGTTGCTCCGGCCATTGTTCTTACTCCTTTTGGTACTCTCGGTACCTTCTCCTTCCCTTTAGTTATCTTGACTTTCCTTCCCCCTTTTTGGCATCGGCAAATAAGCGGGGGGTGGGAACTAGTACCTTCTTATCTAGACTCTTGTAAAGGCTGTGAAAGATCATCCGATGCATCTTTGCGACTTTGTGAGTCTCTCATGCGGTTCGTTTCTCTCATCAATTAGTTGTTATTTGTATTTCTTGTGAGAGGCGTCTACTTGTCGTCGAATATCTTGCAACTTCGATCCGCCCTTATCTTCCATAGCCCTACGAATTGTTTGGATTACGAGCTTGGAGGCTGAGAGATAGAGGAGATGGATGCGGTGTGGTGGCCCAGGCGGCCTTGTATTCTTCCGGAAGTTTTGCATGGCCGGCCTCCATCGACTTCGGTTGCTCTTTGAAGTTGGCTCATTGTGTGGCGAGTGCTTCGGTCGGGATTGATGAGAAGTCGGGGGTGGAGTGTTCTAAATAGTCGTTCTAAGCCCCTTGATCTCCGCACTCTACGAGCACAGGTGGTACGGCTCCACGTCTTGTGGATGGCACGGGCGAGAAGTTTATTACGAGTTCCTTGACTCCTCGGGGCCACGGCCGGCGGCCCCGATCGTCGGCTTTTAGGGTGGGCGCTACCTCGAAGCGGACTCAGTAGAAGGCTGAGGTTGGTTACTGCGACTCCAGTACCGACCTCCGGCCCGACTGGTCCCGAGACTTGAGAGGAGGTTCAGGTTTGTAGAGGTTGGTGCATCCTTGTCCGGTTGAGTTCCCTCGTCGAGGCTTCTCGAGGTGAATCACGGGGTGGGTCACGACCGTCGGGGTCGAGACCCGTCGAAGTGCCGTTGTTGAGGTTGGTTGGCGATTATTCGGCATGGCTAGCATGGCAGCCCTCAAGTCATCTAAGGAACGGATGTCGAGATAGCTCACGAGTAGCCAATCTTGTTCCTTATCATCAGCTCCTCCTCGTGGAGGCTGTTCACGGGGGAGTGGTGTTTGATCGGCTTATTACGAGTAGACCACTCCACGGAACTGATCAAAGTATGGAGTCTAGCTTTGCCTTGCCGCTATGATAAGATCGGTGTGGCTGGCTATCTCGAGATATGTTCGGCAAACTCTCGGGAGGCTCTTGATTGCAAAGCGAGATGCCTCCCATCCCGGTCGATTCGACTCGAAGCGGTCTCGGAATCCTTGACTTCAATCGGAGGCTGTTGCTTCTCGGCACACGGAATCTTTGCTAAGTTGAGGATTGTCGAGGGGCTCTCGGTCGTAGGAATCCGTTCGGCTTCGACCCCTTGGTCCTCTTGTCTCATCTCGTTCGGTGGAGACGGCCTTCTCCAGTTGGCCCGAGTTTTGTCGAGGACTCGGCCTCGTCCCTCGTTGTAGAGGTGGTTCGGCAACAACCTGCGGTATGTCCTCGGTGACTTTCTTAAGTCTCTTGGTCGGCGCCTTGGGAGTAGACTTGGGAGGTGACCTCTTCTTTGTAGGAGTGGAGGTCTTAGAGTTCGGTCTTGGGATCGGCATGCCACGACCCCGTCTGGGAAGAAATGTTTGCCACTGCTTCACGGAATCGAGACCTTCTTTGGATTGAAATACTGACTTGTCGGCATATACAACATTGTCGGCTCATGAGAAGGTCCTCTATCATAACGGATAGCTTCGTGCCGTATAATAATTTTCCCTTAACTAACGGGCGGTTATGCGAATGATCGAACTTCGCGGCTGAGTCATAAACTCCTTCGGGGAAGAATTGAACCCAGTTAATCTTTGCATGATCGTGAATGGCCATCATCAGCTGAATCTTCGGTCTCGACACTTGGTCAGTATCTGAGTCACTATATATGCAAGAGCTCTATACTGGGGAAGCATAGCGTTCTTTGGGAAGCGGCTACGAATGTTGTAGGCTTCCTACGAGAACACTTCCAAATACTCCTCCATAAGATCATCCTTGTAACCCGCTCTAGTGAAGCCTTCGCTCGGAAGTTGGAAGCTTCCGTTGAGCGCTTCCTTGATAGACGTCATCTTGATTTCTGTATGATACGGGCGGGGTCTCCAAGAATATGAGTGATAAATCTGCATCGGATGTCCCCTTCTACTGACTCTGAGTTCAGATACAACTCAGCTATCTGTCGAGGGAGGAAGTATGACGGCTTCCTAGACAAAAAATTCTCCAATCCAGTCGCCCTCAGCGAGTCAAAGATTTCCTCCATGAAATCGAGATCGCAGGAGTCGAACTCCATCATCGGCTTGAACCATAAATGGTCCTTCTCAAGGATCTCCTTCATGTTCATCGGACCGATAACATCTCTTCCTGCCATATTTAATAATCTGCAAAGATAAGAAATCAGTATCGAGCAAAAAATATTAAAGATATCATATACGATGCTGAATGATCATGAAAGATTTACCAAATGTTTTTCTGAGATATTTGAAAATGAGTTTGCAAGGAAACAAAGGCTTTTTCTCGAGAAAACTAGGGTTGTGAAATCGCGAGTGAAAATGACGGTTTCTAACTTTGAACGTGTTTATATATGTTAAAGAAGATGAATAGTTAATAATCCGTGGCTCGGTTTGAAATAACTTTTTGAGATGGACGGCTAGGATTTAATGTTATAAAATAGTTAATGATCAATTTAGCCGCCTAAGTCTAAATACGGTTCTAAATAGCCAAGGAAGTAACTTGATACGACATGCGTTTAATGTGTCGCGAGTTCAACATGCTTTACATAGAATGTCGTGTATTTAATGTAAGCTAGTTATATTAAATGATATTTTCTAAGGCGTTGAATACGGTGAATCAGAATCATATATGCGCATAATATTTCATTGGCTCTGCGAGTAGAGATACGCAAACCTACCGGTGAACATCGTAGTCGGTGATACCTCGTGTAGATGGTTGCTAAGTCTCTACATCTTGAATTTACTCGATGCAGAGTGAACATTCCCCTTTCTTTGAATGCTCCTCTCTGAATCCAGTGCTTGAATGGAGTCGGTAGGGTCCGGCGGAACCCAGCTCTCGAAAGTTCTCGGGAATGCGGCCGGCTAGAGGCTTGGTGAGAATATACGCCCTTTGATGGTGAGTATGGATCTTCTCCATCCCGATATCCTTCTTTTTGACATGATCACGAATGAAGTGGTGTCGATGTGCATGTGCTTGCATCTCGTATGAAATCTCGGGTTACAGTGATTGCGATTGCCTTTGGTGCTTCATCGCAGAAGATCGGCACTTCATTCGAAAAACATCATAGTCGCGTAGGCTGCTTTGTCTCGGCTAAATGATTTGGGTGCGGCAACTTAGGCGGCCGTATATTCGGCTTCGGTAGTTGGCGTCGCTGCGGAATGATGTTTCTTTGAAAACCATGAAATCGGCTTGCGCGAGGCGGCGGCACATTCCAGAAGTCGACTTTCGGTCAATTCTACATCGTGTATAGTCGGCATCGAGAATAACCGGTTAGTTCATAATTATTTTTGGTTGGATACCATAAACCCGTATCGGGTGTTCCTGCGAGATAGCGGAGAATCTTCTTTCTTTGAGTCCATGTGACTACGCTTAGGATTCCCTTAGAAATCGAGCACGAGCACCTACAACATAAGTTATGTCGGGTTGAGTAGGTTTGTTAGATATAATAATGAACCGATAATAGCACGAAATTCGGTATGGTTTTGATACTCCCTCTTTATCAAGATCGATTTTCATATTCGTGTTCATCGGGATCGTGATTGGTTTCTTTGAATGTGCAGCCGAACTTCTTAGTGAGGTCTCGAGTTTATTTTCCTTGATTGATGAGCGTTCCCTTCTCGGATTGTTTGACTTGGCGAGGAAATAATTCATCTCTCCCATCATTGACATCTCGAACTTATCCTTCATCATTTTCTCAAACTCCTTACACATGATGAAGTTCTTCGATTCGAAGATTATGTCATCTACGTAGATGCACAAGTAAGATATCGTCTTCCAGTCGAATGCTAAATAATGTGCGGTCTCTTTGTGATTTTACGAAAACCTTTACGAAGAAGAAATTTAGACGGGGGTATCGTACCCAAGCCACAGGTGCTTGTTTTAACCCGTATAGAGCCTTTACAGTACGTGGGCACGATGTCCCCGGTGAAAGCGGGAGGTACGTTCTACATAGACTTCTTCTTTCGGCACGCCGTTCGGGAACGTAGACTTCACATCCATTTGATAAACTACGAATCGGCGATGTGTTGCGTAGATTAGGAATAGTCGTTGCCTCTAATCTTACAAGCTGGAGGCGAAAGTTACATCAAAATCTATTCCTTGACTTAGCGGTAGCCTTTTGCCACGAGTCTTGCTTTGTTCCTTACTATAACGTTGTTTTCATCTCGCTTGTTCTTGAAGACCCGTTTAGTTCCGATTACATGTTGATGCTTGAGTGCGTCGACAAGCTCCCGTACTCGTTTCTCATGAATTGATTCGGCTCTTCTGCGTGGCTATGATCAATCGGCGTCCTTATGTGTGTCCTCAGCGGCGAGGTTCTTGATAGACAAGAAGCGGGAATATAATGCGCTTTCTCCACGACGAATCCGGAACTTGTCTTTATGCTTCTTGAAGGATCTCCGATAATCTAATCGAAGTGTGAGCGTCCGACCATGATCTCCAATGTTTCAACTCTTCATCGAGATTTGTTCAACATAGATAGTAGGTGAGTTAGGCATTTCGGTTGTACTATTACGAGATTGAAGCAATTCGGTTACTAGAGAGTTGGGATTGACTTTATTGATTTTATCGAGTTAGGGGGGGCTAGGTTTCGACTCACGGGTCGAGTTACTGGGATTGACTCATTGGTAGAGTCGATACGTTCGGCTACTTTCTGGCTCTTGGTGAGATTCGGGAGACTTATCTTGGTTTCTTCATCGAATCATCATCCCAGCCACATTTGGATTTTTCATCTTTATCTTTTAGGCTCGAGATCACGTATACGCTTGCGATGTCCTCGGACTACGGTTTTAGAGTTCTTGCTCTTGTCTTCGGTAGCAAACTCATTAAAAACAACATGAGGGCTTTTCTCCACGCAAAGGGTCCGGTAGTTAAAGACTACGAAGGCTTTCTTGACACGGGAGTATCCTAAGAAGACTCCACAGTCGACTTGCTATCAAAAGTCTTCAACTAATCCTTCCCATTATTGTGGATAAAAGCACGAACACCCAAAAAATATGGAAATAAGATAAAGAAGGTTTCACTGCCTTTCCATAATTCATATGGTATCTTCTTATCTTTGCTTCGTCGGTAGAGATGCGATTACGAGTGTAACATGCGGTGTCGGTAGCTTCTTGCGAGAATTTTGTTGGGAGTTACAGTCTGCGGCGGGGTTCTTCTTTGCTTCTTTGAGTGTTCTATTCTTCCTTTTAGCAACCCCGTTTTGTTGAGCCGTGCGCGTGGCGGGCGTCTCATGCTCTATGCCTTCGACTTTGCGAGAACTCCCTCCCCGTCGAATTTAGGAACTCGGTTCCTCTGTTTGAACGTATCTTGATGATCTTGGTATTCTTCTCGACATGAGCTTTTTCAAAAGCGTTGGCAACTCTGTTTGGCGTCGGAAATTGTTGTGATAAATATGACCCATGTGTAGCGCGAGTAGTCGTCAATGACCACTAAAGCGTACTTTTTTGCCTCCGATCATCACAGGAGAAGGCCCGGACCGAATAAATCCGTATGAAGCGGTGAGCGATTCCATCGGTGGAAGGAGATGGGACGGGAGGATTTTGATTCCTTGTTTGCTTTCCCTTCGAGGCATGTTTCACACTAAGTGTCTTTCTTTGAATACTTCAATCGGCGAGTCCTCTTTCTAGAGTGTTTCTAGCTAGCTTGTTGAGCGTTTTGAAGTTGAGATAGGCGAGTCTTACGTGCCAAAGCCACCCCGTTACATGTTGTCGCTCTTTGCCCGACAAACAAGCTTCGGGTTCGGCTAAGTCGAGTTTCGTAGATATTATTTTTGTGCGAACGACAACATTGTTTTCCTGTAGATTTATCAATGACATCACATAAACCGGCGTAAAAAATCACTCTATTCGAGTTATCACAAAATTGACTAATAGAGAGAAGATTATCTTTGAAGTACTTCAACATATGATACTCTTGGGGCTATTAGCGGTTCCAATCTTTGAGTGTTCCATAGCCTACGGTATAGCCTTTTTGCATTATATCCAAACTCGATTCGGGGTCCTTCTTGAGTAGTATAATTCTTCAATAGGTCATTCTAGTATGTCATGTGCCTTGAGCATCCGCTATCCACATACCGAGGATCCTGCGCACTGCAAGCGAGAATTATATTTAGGTACCCTTTATTTTTGATTTTGGTCCTTAGATGTAAGTTTTGGAAACCCGGATACGTCTTACGACCTGGTGGTCTCGAGGCAGTTTCTTCCCACTTTGATCAACATACTTGACCCGCTGGGGTAGTCGTCTTGACTTACGAGGCTTCACGGGTTCGGGAGTCACGATCTTACGAGTAGGTGGACTACGACCTTTGCCTTACGCACGACTTTCTTGTTTTTCTTCGACTCTTAGATCCTCTCCGACTATAGGATCATAGTAATATGACCCGTACTAAGGCTGGATGTGTCAGTGCGGAGGTCCATCTTGATCGGCCCGCTTAGCTTTCTTTGGTTCCCCTTAGTAGGCCGGGGTGATTTGGAGGCCGATCTTCTTGTCGGGATTCGATAGGCCGGGATGAGGTGCCTTCATCTTTTGTTTGTTCTTGGCTAGGGGGTTGGGAATCTCTGCGTTGATGGTCTCCCCTTGAACAAATCTATCGGCTAACCGGTTTTACGGCGTACGGGGGCGGATGAGGAGGATCCGTGGCTGAATCCAAGTCCCTCCTTACAATGCTTAGGCTTGTTGCTTGCTAGCATCGCCTCGAAGCTTCTTTTCGGCGCCCCATGTGCCAGCTCTGTCATCGGGTTCCTCCGGACATCATCGCTCTTCTTCGGCGGTTCATGCTCGGTGCGAAGTCCGACAACTCTTGCTTGGTGGGCTCGGTTCGGTATCTTTACGAGTCAGTCGTTAGTCGATCTTGAGATCGATCTTCTTGATCTTTGGGACTTGGCCATCGAGAGTTGATCTCTTCTCCACGAGTCTCAACACAAGTCCTTCGACTTAGTAGCCACGACTCTCTGAGAAAGTCCATGATTCTCCGCTTTCGGGGTATCCCGACTCCAAGAAGAGTCTTCTTGCGGCTGAGACTCATACGAATGCGCTCGTCGAGTAGTTCTTCATATGCGATTGCGACGTCCAGATTCTCACTGCACACCTTTGAAATAGTGTCGTGTGTTCGGTGTGAAGAGGAGTTAAATGGAGTGTGAGGAGTTTACCTCATCCTCTTCTCCTGCCATGAAACACTTTTCAACATCTTCTTCAAGCTCTACGGCCATGATTGCCGCTTCATCGTCGGATGAATCCATGAAGGAATCGACTTCATCCGAGTCGTCTTGGAGTTCACCCGGCCAATATATGCTTGTCGCTTCTTGATTAACTTCTCCCTTTGAGCTTTTCGGGCTGCTCTCTCAGCAATACTTAGCTCAGGACAATCATACTGATAGTGTCCTGGCTTTTTGCAGTTGTAGCAGGTAGTGACTCTCTCTTCTTTGCTTTCGTTGTCTTTCGGGTGGTGAGTCCTCCTGTTTCCGCATTCGAAGTATGTGAGTCGGGGAGTGTGCTTAGGTGTATACTCGGATTTACCCTTGGAGTCTCGGCGACTCTTGAGGGTTTTACTGCGCCTCTCCTTCTCCTTCGATATTTCACGGCAAGCAGCGCGTACTTCTTAGCAGGTTTCCTTCTTGTAAGTCATTTGAGTGAAGGTTCATCCTTGGTAGAGGTTGGAGGCTCTTTGTCTTGCGGATGCTTTAAAGCGTGGTCGACTTGGGTGTCGGCTTGGCTCATTTGCTTCCCTTTGAGGTAGACCACACTCGAATTCCCGAGCCTTAAGTTACGAAAAGATATGGTTAGGAGTAACAATATCTAAATCGAGAATGTCTCGGTAAAGTAGCAAAGGGAGTCGATGGCCAGTGCAGCGGTGCCCTCAAAATCTTGAGATTCATTTCTCGGTTGGAGAAGCGTATTTCCCGGCCGGTTGATAGAGTTCATCAGGTCAGTGAATCGATGTTGAGATCTTCAATGGAGTCACGGCATGAGAGATAGTCTCTCCGGCCACGAGTTCCAACACCCGGCTTGTTGGCTTTGATCTTACGAGTCCCCAGGCTCGGTGGCTAGAAGCATCCCGAGTTCCTTTGCGGCTCACTGAACTCTCCCGAGGTAAGAATCGCTCGAGTGGTCGGTATGGCGTTTCTAGCGACCCGGTCTTAGTTGGAAGCTTCTTCTCCTCGGGTGAAGAGTCTTGTCTTTAGGGATCTTCTTCCGGTCACCATTCCTCCCTCCTTATCTTTGGGTCTGAGTTATGACACTATCAATCTTTGGAGCGATAGGTCAGTCCTCCGATACCTGCGCAAATGCTTTGTCGTGGAGGGAAGTCGGATGTGCCTCCATTCGACCCGCCATACCCGTAGTTCTCTACTAAGAACATGGGTACCATCACGATTCACGACATATCGGACATAGTAGATAATGATATGAATGAAGAATGATATGCGGTAAGCGTTTTACGGATCCGTTCAAGTAGACCACTTCCAGAATAACAAGAGTCTTAGAGAACTCTGCTCGATACCAATTGTTGGTCAGAGATTAAATGTTCGGAGTGTAGAGGGGGGGTGAATACACACGAAAACAATTTCTCAACTTTAAATACGAACGGTTCTTTTTTGGAGAGTGTCGTCTTGAAAAGCTCAATCGACCAAATAAGGCACATTGCGGATCGTGTGGCGAGTGGGCGACTTCATTTGAGGCCCGCTGGGCGACTTGAGTGCGAATTGATGCCGTTCGGTGACGTTCGGTATAGTGCGAGAAATGTGTAGGCCCGAATTCGGTTAAGTTTACAAAACATTTTTAATAAAAGCGGTTTCGGTATGTTAGTGCGATCGATTAAGCTTTGCTAAAACTTAGTTGAATGATTTTAAAAAATACTTTCGGTATGCGCGGTAATCAAAGCAACGGTTAAAACAGGAAAAACAAACGAGAACACATATAGTTTTTGAAAGTGGTTGGATCGACAATCCTACGTCCGCTATCCAGAAAGATTAGGAAGCTATGTATTATGCGGCCTAGTCTCGGTCGGTTTGTACGGTGGACAAACAGCTTGGTCTTGAGATTTATGCTTGAGCAAGTCTCGGTTACAAGGATCAAACTAAAGCGTTTGACAAACTCTCCAACTATGAAGGAGTCCTTTATAATAAGGATCATTTGAGATATGAACTCCTTCGTCTAAGCCATGGATAAGATTTCTTGAGCTTAGGTTAGAGGGATAGGGAGCGAGAAAGTGGCTTCTAGAGCGACGAACAACTAAGTATGGACTTGGGTTCTTATTCGATCAGCTTGGATACAGAGGCTTTATACTCGGGTTCGACTTGGTTCCCTATGAGCGGTATGTTGTCTTTTTCTTAGGAGATTATTCTTTGAACTTCTTGCGGAAAATGTAGGTCATTTCAAGTTGCTCGTGAATGCTCGTGTGTTCTTGATTTCTAGGTTATTCGTGAGCTTCAATTTAAAATGTATCCCTCTATTTATAGAGCGAGAGATAAGGATAGATGCGTTGGAGACGACGATCCTTGTTTCTCTCTCTTTTTGGGTAGCTAACGGCTCTTTCAAAGATTGTGGCGAGTCCTTTCCCTCCATTTACGGAAAGTTGTTGACTTGCGGCTTTAATCGGAAAGTGGACGGTGGTGGTTGTCATTGGTCGGGTGAAGAAAGTAGGTGAGGCAGAACAAATTTCAAGGTAGATACGAAGGGCGACTTCTCTCTACCTCGTATAACTCTGCTGATTTGACTTAGCAAATTCGGCGACGGTTAGAAGGCTCATCCGGCCGTTGCTAAGTTTGATCTATTTTCGATAGCATGCTCTTTGCGAGTCGGCTCTGCGAAGATCAACTGCGTGTTCGGTGAACTTCTCCTGCTGAGTTCGGTTCAGCGACTCCTTTCGGTATCTTTGCTCTGCTTGAGTCTAGTATCGTTGAGTGTTCCTCTTACAGTGCGAGGTTGGTAATCTGCGGCGCTTGAACGAATGAAGAGTTTCTATTGAGTACGAAACCTCGAGAGACGGAGCGTACTGATTACAACGAGAATGGTTCATCGGTCAAGTAGGGTTTTGGGATCTTCAAATCTTGACAAATATTCGGATCACTAGGTTTGTTGAGCTATCTCCCAACAAGTTGTGGAGCGGCGAATCATCTCCCAACATCAACTATAGGAACGTGTTAATTCCTACACGGTGGTGATCTAATGATTCTCAAACAAAAAACATTTAGTGGCAATATCGACTATTGAAGATGAATGCGTATGCCCGCAAGTTGCTACGCCCAAATCCTTTAGTTTTGACAACAATTCAAAGACTATAACGTCATTTGGGATGAAGCGCCCAATCTACTAGGACAACACCGGTGCTATTGTCGTTGCGATTACTCGAGAATCATGTACTTCGCATAAAGATGCAAGCACATAGATATCGAGACATCACTTCATTCGCGATCATGTTGAGAATAAGGATGTTAGAATGGAGAAGATCCCATCTTGACAAATAAAGGGCACATATCTTGACCAAGCCTCTAGCTCAGAGCCAGTTCGAGAGAACTATCGGTAGAGATAGGTCTCGTGGATCCGTTGACCAACGTTAGTAAGGGGATTCGGAAGGAGAGCATTCGATTAAGGGAATGTACTTAAGAGTCTTGAACTCATTAAGTATCGACATTGTGGTATCGGTGACTATTATGTTAACGACATATTCTCGGCCAATAATTATGTCGCGTTCTCCACAAGAACCGTGTCTAGTTCTAACCAGCGATGGGCCTTTACAAGTGAAGATTGGACTACATGGAGGAGATATACAACGCACTCGATGCATCCGACTTGGAACCCTTTCTCTCCGGAAGGCATGGTTATCTCTTACCTAGGCAAGTCATAGACATTTATTTCAACATTCATGTTGACAACTCGATAGATGATGCGGAAGTAGGAACCTTTGTTGGGAGATGATTCGGTAGTCTAATGATCCCAAAACCCTACTTTGATTGATGAACCCATTTAGTTATATTTGTTTGTCCTGTCTCGAGAGTTTCAAACTCGGTAGACATCCTTCCTACATGGTTCGGGCGCTCGGTTGTCCGTTGGTTCTTGGGGGGACTATCGGCCTCGGTACCATGAAGAAGACTCGGTAGTACTATACTCGGCGGGAAGCGATATGCGAAAGTAGTTAGTAGGCCCGAACTCACCGAGGGTAGTTCCTTGAACTCGAGTTGATCTTACGTAGAGCTAAACTTCGGCCAAAGTATGCTTCTTGAACATAAATTAGACTCAGCAATGACCAAACAATCTCATTGTTAGAGATCTTATAAGTCGAATCGGCGAGTCATACGAGGTATAGAGAAGTCGGCTTCAAATCTACCTTGAAGTACATTTGTCTCACCTACTTTCTTCGAGTCTCGACCCGATGACAAGCGGCCATTTGTCTACTTGCGATTAAAGCTGCAGAGTCGACATCTTTCCAGGAAATGGAGGAAAGGACTCCGTCACCATACATTGAAAGAGTCGTTAGCTACCCAAAGAGAGAGACACATGGATCATCATCTCCAATGGATCTTTCCATGTCTCTCATCCATAAATAGAGGGAATATTTCAAATCGAAGCTTACCTAGAAACAAAGAACACACGAGCATTTACGAGCAACTTCGGAATCGACTTAAAGCTTTCGCAAGAACTTCAAAGAGTTATTCGCAGCGAAAGGCGACATACTTACTCAAAGGGAACCGAGTGAATCGAGATCATAAGCCTCCAGTATCCAAGAGGCGAATACCAACCCAAAGTTTATACTTAAACGTTCGTCACTCCAGAAGCCGCCTTCTCGTTCCCTTCCCTCTAACCTAAGCTCGTGGAGACCATATCCATAACTTAGATCGAAGGAGTTCATTCCTAAAGCTTGTTCTTTATTGTAAAGAACTCCTTCATAGTTGGAGAGTTTGTCAAGCACTCAAGTTTGATACCTTGTAAGCGAGACTTTCTCGGTATAAATCTCAAGACCGGTGTTTGTCCGATTGCACAAACCGGCGAGACTAAATCACTATAATAAAATAGCCTCTTGATCTTTTCGGGACGGTGGGCGTAGGATTGTTGGATCGAACCGCTTTCAAAATCTGCGTGTTTACGTGCTCTGTTTTCTTGTTGCATTGATTATTGTTCATGCGAAAATATCTTTCAAATCATTCAATTGTGTTTCGGCAAAGCTCAAAGGTGGACTAATATCTTGAAAGCGATTTTCTAAAAAAATGCTTTCTAACTCCGAGGCTGAATTTGGGCCTACACATTTCCGCACTCTGCGGGCCGGTGAGCAGTCTGAATTCGACCTAAGTTAGCTAGCGGGCCTCGGTGATCGGTCACTCTCACTACGCGATTCGAGAAGCGGGTTATCGGGTCTGCGGAACTGTTCGATGCGACATCTTCATGAAAAGAGATTGTTCGCGTTTTAAGTTGAGAAATTTTTCAGGTGTATTCACCCCCCCTCTCCATCTAAGCGTTTATCTCGGGAACCAACAACCTTTGACTACTACGAGATTGATGACTCGGGCGGGCTACTTCTCCGGATTAGGAAGATTTTGATATGAGAGGCACTTGTTGATAGCTTTAGTCTACCAAAGAAAGGGACAAATCCTATTAGGTATAAGGAGAAGCGAGATGAATGATTATGTGGAAAGCTTTTGTGTCAGAAAGTGACTTTCAATGCTTCAATTTTAGGAGAATCAAATCTTTGCCTCCAATCTGAGTGGTTTGGCCATATAGTTACTTAGATACTCACAAGACGAGAACTAATTTTACCAAGTATCTAAGCCCGAACTTCGGTGATGATGGCTATTCTGCTTGATTCAAGATAAGCTGGGTAGAATTCTTTGTCGAAGAGCTTCAAGCTCAATCCAACAAGTTCGTGAATGATAATGTATACGGTACTAAAGTTAGGAAACTTGACTCGAAGGGCAAATGTAACGCCTAAAATTTTCGATATAAAATACACTTGCATATCGATTCATGCATGATATCAAGTATCTTAGTTACGTAAGTTGCGCCTTAGAAATTTAAATGTAAACTAAAGCGTCTATCTTATTTGTCATTAAATCATTTTATTATGTAAATTTATTTTGAACTTTGAATGTGTTTATTTATATCATATTATGATTATATGGTCTATTATTGAGATAGAAATCATGATAAAATTATGAGACAAGAATAATATTTATTTATTTAGGATTTCCTAAACCTACTAGGATTCATGAAAGGATATAATATTTTATATTGTATTAAGTTATTAGGAGATAATTTTAGATTATGGATATATTATGTGTGATATACATGTTTTAGGATCAAATCTAGTTGTTTTTATCCGTATCCTAATTATCTATGATTGAATCTCTTATGTGGTAAGTGATAGACTAAATTCTATGTAAATTATATAAGCACGAAAATAAATATGGATAAAATATATTTGATACCTTATATGATTTAGGGATATTTAGATAATGATTTCTAGGCATATAAATACCCTTAGTCTCTCAAAATATAGCATCCCATAAAATTTTCGAAAATCTGTCAGCATATCTACGAATTGTTTCAAGAATTATTGACACATCATCCCTTCGTCATATCATCGTGAAAGTTTAGGATCTCTTCCTAGGTATGTCTAGTATACTATGGTACTTTTATAGAATTTTACAAGTATGATAAGTATTTGTTTAAAATTGTTATTCGTAACCTGCATGTTTTTGACAGCATGTCCATGAGCTTGATAGGAATTTTTTTTTTCATATTTTTCTTTATGTTGTTTTTAACCTTGCTGAAACTTAATAGAATATAATATATGTTAAGTCATTCATGTTAAAAATATAGAATGTTTAGGATACATTTACTATTTATTTGTTAATTTGTTTCTTGATGTGCGAAATTCTTTTGTCAACACATGCATGTAGATTGAAAAACAAAAGTTTTCATGTTACTATTAAATGAATTCTTGATCATGATAAGTTTTATTGTGATAGAATATTTATTATGTTGTTCATGGTAGAGATCTATAATTTTAGGACAAAAACTTTTGTAATTTCATTGATTTATTTCATGAATTGACGAATTACTCGATGCGAATGAATTTTCAATAGAAATAAGATTGTGTTTAATATACTTGAATATTATTATTATGTGAAATCATTAAAAAATGCATGTTAATAAGTAGATTATATATAATATAAATTGTTCGATTATTATGATCTATTTGTATTTATGAATTATATAAATTATTGGTGCATGCGTGATATTGAGTGTAGAGTCGTTAAGATAAATTTCAATGTATAGGATCGGCACGCATGACTTAAACATTGATATCCATAATTTTTATCAAGTCAAGGTTAAGGTAGAGAATTTTTATTTTTATTTTTATTATATTCTTTACTTGAGTTTTTTCATGTGACTATAGTAAAGGATCAATGAAATTATGAACGAGGGATATGAGGTCGACGGGCCTATTTTTAACGAGGGACCTTTGGGTCAAGCCTACGGGCTGCTACATGTCCATGGGTCTTTGGACCAACCATGCAATGTTACCATATACATGTTATCGTGTTTAAATTCGGTATCGTTTATAATGCGGAGAAATGCATTTCCCAGTTTGAGTAGTCGTACTCGTCCCCTATCTTTATAACCTTAGCACCTTATAGTGTGGCAACAATGTATAGTGGGTCGTTGCGGATCGGATCATCCGTATAATATACAAAAAGAAACTCCTTCGGGGAAATGGTTCGGTCGATGCATAGAGGTGTTCGTGGTGATGGTCACAAGAGGAAGGATTTATGAAACTTACTATTGCATTAAACTAGTTTTATCATGAAGCTGTGCATTTTATTTTTGAGAACTAGTAGTCATAGTTATTTTTAATTAAGACTTCGGCGAGTATGAAAATAACATAAGTTTTGCAACGGTTCTATTGAATGAAAATGTTGGTCCTAGAGCACGTTCGGGTGTAGAGGGGGGGTGAATACCTGGAAAAACCGATTTCTCAACTAAAAACGCGAACAATCCTTTTGAGAAGAGTGTCGTCTTGAATGAATTAGTGACGGATAGGCATTCCGAATCACGTGGCGAGTGGCGGCTGCTGCGGGGCTGCTGGGCGGCTGGGTCGATTTTCAATACCGTTCGAGAATAGAGTTCGGTGGTGTGAAAATGTGTAGGCCCGAAATCGGTTGAGTTAGGAAAAGCGTTTTTATCAAAAACGTTTGATAGATTAGGGCGATTGATTAAGTTTTACGAAACTTCGGTTGAATGATTTGAAAGATATATTTTCGGTATGCAGCGGTAAAATAAAGAACACGAGAACACGGCGATTTTAAAGTGGTTCGGATCAGCGATCCTACGTCCGTTGTCTAGAAAGATCAGAGAGGCTATGTATTATGCTGAGATAGTCTCGAGTCGGTTTGTACTGCTTTGGACAAACAACGTGGTCTTGAGATTTATGCTTGAGCAAGTTTCGGTTTACAAGGTATCAAACTAAGTGTTTGAAAAACTCTCGAACGAGTAAATGAGTCCTTTACATTAAGGATCGGTTCGAGAAGTGAACTCCTTACGTCTAAGCTATAGATTTAAAACGGTTGAGCTTAGGTTAGAGGGATAGGGAACAAGAAATTGGCTTCTAGAGCGACGAACAGTGAGAGTAAGCTTTGGGTTTGTGTATCGTAGCTTGGATACTACGAGTACGTATAATTCTAATTTAGCTTGGTTCCTATGAAGGGCAGAAATGTAGTCTTTCGCCGGAGATTGTCTCTTGAATTACTTGCGAAAGACTTAAGCTTTTTCGAGTTGCACTTTTGAATGCCTGCGAGTTCGTGTGTTTTCTTGTTTTCTCGTTGGTCTCATGAGCTTCAATTTGATTTTATCCCTCACACTTATAGAGCGAGATTAGGATAGATCCGTTGGGAGATGGCCGATCCTTTGTCTCTCTCTTTTGGGTAGCTAACGGCTCTTTCGAAGTATGGTAGCGGTGTCCTTTCCCTCCATTTACGGAAAGTTGTTGACTTGCGGCTTTAACGAGATATAGGACGGTGGGTCACTTGTCGTTGGTCGAGGTTAAAAAGTGGTTGAGACGGAACGGACTTCAAGGAGATCTAAGGCTGACTTCTCTCTTCCTCGTATTGACTCTCTCGCGATTTGACTTTAGACAGTCGACGGTCGAGAGAAGCGGCGGCCGTTGCGAGTCGATCTCACGATTTAGTAGCATGCTCTGCCGAGTCGGCTCTGCCGAAGATCGGTTACGAGTTCGGTGAACTACTCCTGTTGAGTTGGGTTCAGCTGACTCCTTTCGATATCTTGCTCTGCTTGAGTCGATGTGCCGAGTCTTCTACTTACGGTGATGAGGCGGGTAATCAGCGGCGCCTCGGCCGGATGCGAGTGTCTGCCGAGTCGAAACCTCGAGGCAGGAGACAACAACAAGTTACGACAGAATGGTTCATCAATCAAGATAGAGTTTTGGGATCTTCAAATCTTGGGTAAGTTTTGAGCACGGGGCTACTAAGTTAATTCTCAAGCTGAGAGAAGCTGAGATCATCTTCCAACATTTTGGTATTGTCATTTGAGATTTGAATCGTCCAACATTTTTCCCTATTTGATGATGCCAAAACCTAACAACCTAACACGATGACTTATCGAAGCGGGCTCCTTACAAATATTACAAGTAGGATTAGTGGAGTTGTTCTTCAAGTCTAGACTGCGGGGAATCGGGAGCGTAAATGATAGAACCTATACGGGAATCTAATCGACATTTTCCCCCTTTCTAACAACATATTCCCTCGACTACTAAGCGATCCCATCGGAATCTAACTAAGCAAAAAAAAAAGCAGACGATATATAATAACAGTGAGTGTGTGAGTCGGTAATCACTTGGTGATTACAGTGTTAAGCATAAACAAACAAGGATTTTAGACAATGAGGAATTGTCGGAGCCAAAACAGAGATGTTATATATATTGAAGAAATTGAATACGGTTACATCATGCACTACACTAAGAAGAGCAAAAGAAGATACTGAGGAAATCCGAAGCAAGATAGTTATGCGAACGACTTAATCCTTGTCATTGAAGTCCTTTGATTGGGTTTCGGGGAAGAGGCGTACATACGTCCGTTAAGTGACCTTCCCTCGGCTCCGAGTATCTCGGCGAAGTCAATTTGGGTCTTCTTCATCTAAGAATTTGGCTTCAGCCGGCGTCCTTCACTTCTTTCTCTATCACTCCAGTGAAGCAGAGCCGTCCAATCTCGGTGGGGGGCGGCGGGATTAAAGAGGCGGTACTCGACATCAACTTTGTCCTTGACGCCTTACGAAGTGTGGCATACATCTCCTAAGTACGCTCTCATAACCCGTTACGCAAAGACTCTTGATTTATGCTTTTCGGCCGTAACCTCCAAAAAATAGTTCCTCTTGATAAATTCGGCTTTCGGCGCTTCCCACCTTTGAGTAACTTCCCGGCATCCACTCATCAACTCTCGGCCATCTATGGATCTTGAGATCGGGTAGGCTTCGAACTTTACGTATCCTGTATGGAATGCCGGCTTTCTCAATAATCTATGAGTTGCTTCTTGTTCGGCTTTCGGCTAAGAGCTTCAGTCTACAAGCACGAGTCTCTCTCTGGTTGCCCGATGCATGCGGCCTCATCTCCTGCCATACAAGTACCTCTCCATCGAGCCCATATCTCTTCCATTTCAAGCTCTTGTTCCTTGAGGCAACATAGGAGGGCTTGTGAGGCTATTCTTCTTGAGTCGGCGGGTGTGGTAGATTTTCTTTAGATGTGTC